>WEIT01036828.1:110581-123251 GCA_013389985.1 Dryoscopus gambensis | reverse complement strand
CTGATGCATGTTTCTTACCAGTAACTTCTTCAGGCACTTTTAACTCTCATTCTTATTTAGGTGACTAGCTTTGTAGTCCCTTGACTTGTAAAATGTCTGTTTCTTCACAGGCTATTCATAAGGCTGTGGTAAAGGTGGATGAGACTGGCACCGAAGCAGCAGCTGCAACAGGCATGGAAATAGTGCCTATGTCCGTTCCAGTTACTGTTACATTCAACAGGCCCTTCCTGATGGTCATAACTATGGAGAACACTTTACTCTTCATGGGAAAAATTGTAAACCCTCTGAAAAAAGATTAAGTTTATGTACAAGTTAGGTATGTGGTGATGACCACTTTTAAATCAAGTACTAGATCTGATGAGTATGGCATGGCTACAGAGGGGCTCTCCACCACTTAACTGATGTTATTCACTGTTTTTTGTAGATGAGATTCTTCATCAATTTAAGTTGTCATAGTTGCATGTTTGTTTGGGCCTTGCTTCTTTTTTTTTTTTTTTTTTTTTTTTTTTTTTTAAGAAGGTTGCATTCATGCAGAACTGCCATTAGCTCTGGGACAAAATAGGCCTGTGTGAACTGACAGCATAGATACATCTTCTAGCAGGGAAGATGAGGAGCATGTGGGTGGAGAGGATCGTGTATGTCTGCTTCTTCCCTCATGGCTGCCTTCTCTCCTATTTTTTTCATGTTGACTGACAAATAGGTACAAGTTATGTCACTTTACTATTTGAGTCATTCTCCTACCAACATGAAGTTCATAACTAGCATAGACCTTAACATGCATAATGCTTATTACCTTGCATAGTACCATTGTTGTCCAGTGAGTCTATTACACCCCTGCCTGTCAGCTGTTGTCCCATCTGATCTCTGCAGTTTGGTACCCTGGAGCCAACCATTGTGAATCAATACAGCTCAGGGCAGCCAGAAGACTACTTCTAGCTTATGCCTGCACCGAAAGTAGCTTCTAGAAGGACCCAGGCAGCTGGAAGCACAAGCCATCTCCCCCTGGTGCCAGTGCCTGTATCATTACTCTCTGTACCTGAGAGATTACCCATGTTAGTAAGCGCCATTCCAGTATTGTTTGTAGGATCAAGCACTCTACCAATAACACCCATACCCCATCAGTGGCACTTGTCATGTGTTCTGATATAACCCCTTCTGTGCCCAGACTGTCCAGTAATACAACATTGGTACTCCTTTTTTCATCTGCTTCATGGTTAGTATAGCCACAATATTATAAAGAGCTGTTTTCACTATAAAGAGACACAATAATCAGTCACATTCATAATGAACATGCTTATTTTATTTACTGGTTCACTTTCCTATCTATTTTGTTTCTTCTTGTTTTTACAACATCTATCATTATTTTATTTCTTTGCTCATGTTCCTGGTATATGTCTGATCTCTGGTTGCAGGAGGGGTAAATTACTGACTCAAGTGGGTTAGTCTGTTAATAAGTATTAAGCACTTACACCAGTCTTTGTACAGCCTTGAAATATGCAGACAAATGTACTATGGTAGAACAACAATGAATAAACATGACATTAAAAAGTTTCTAATTTTGCTATTTTACTTCTATAATTAAGACTTAGGTATAGTTCAAACAGCTTTTTTTTTTGATGAGTGTCAACAAATAATTATTAATTTACTGCTCATATACATTAGATTGGCACAGTAATGCCAGGAATGAATTTCAGAAAGCCCTCTGCCTTTAGCCTGAACAATAAACAGTAGGTTATCTCTGCTAGGCAGAGAACCTTTTGGGAAGGCTGCTCATTCATTTCATGCAAAGATGTTTATTTCAAAGCCTTTAGAAAGTGTGCTGCTTCTACTCTATCAGGTGTGTAACTTCTGTGTGTACCTTCTTCTCATGTCTCTTCATAAAAGCTCTCTCTTGACTCCTTCTAATAGCTATGTTATCAGTCTTGGTATGTGTTTTGGGTTGTAGTTCCTGTTATTCCATAAACAAAATACAGGCCATCTATATTGTACCTTTTGGGGGTTTAATAGATTACGACGTGGAAACAAGAAAAGTGCTTAGAAGCTGTCAGCTTTCTGTAGAGGAACCCACTTCCAAATTAAAATCACAGTGAAGAAAAACTCATCTCTATGGTGTTCAAATAAGGCAACAATAAATGTAGTGTTTTCCAAACTGAAAATTAGGTGTAATAAATTTGCCTACATCACTGCATCCACAGCAAACCCAGACAGAGTACTTTGCTGCAGTTTCTTACGGATATTTGTAATCCACATCAATCTAAAGGCACCGCAGATTTTCCTAGGTCACAGGTAGTTTTCTGACATAACCAGATCTTGCAGCTTGCTTTCCTGTAAAAATGTACAGCAATGCATTTGGAAGTAAATCCAAGAAACCCAAAATTGAAAAGGGAGGGGACATCTTCATAAAGAAAACTAAACTAGATTTAAAAAGAAAAATTTCAGAAATAGAAGTCATTATCAGATCAGGGAGTGCCCCCTTGCCAAAAAGAACAATCCCAGAACATTAAATCTAAAACTGTAATTGGAAAGGACAAGGACAACTTTGAGGGAAAGAAACTTGCAGAAGTCATGCCACGAAATAATATATTCTTTTTCAAAAAGATCATTTCAAAGAGCCTGAGGGGCCAATAGATGTTCGAAGTGTAAAAGAAGTGTCCAAGGGGGGCACTGGCAAAACAGAGAAGCTCAATCCATTGCACCTGTGCTTCCTTTGCAGTGGTTGAGCTTAAACCACTATTCCAAGTTGAACTAACAACAGAAGAGTATTCAGGGGGGGAAAAAATGTAGTCAAAGAGCAAGTAACAACAAATTACCCTGATTGTTTAGTATGCATGCAAGAGCACGTAGCTGTCTCAAGAAGAAAAATGTTAAGCTTTCCACACTGATGCCACAGTTAAATTGTCTCCATATCACAGTAATAAGAAGTGACAAATGCGATGTTCAATTTTTTCAGAAATATGCAGGTGAGCATCTGAAGTGCAGAACAGTTAGCTCAACTTCAGGTTTTTTGAAACTGCTGAATTTATAGTTCTATGAATAAGTATGACAAAATATTGAATAATAAACGTGACTGTCATAGAAACACAGAATCTTTTAGGTTGGAAAAGACCCTTAAGATCAACTAGCCCTTAATCCAGAACTGTCAAGTGCAACCCTGTCACTAAGTGACACATCCACACATCTTCAAAATACTACCAGGAGTCGTGACTCAATCACTTGGCTGGGTAGCCTGTTCCCATGTTTGACAACCCTTTCCTTGAAGAATTTTTCCTAATACTCAATTTAAACCCCCCCACCTGAGCAACTTGAGGCTATTTCTCTTGTCCTATAGCTTGTAACTTGGAATAAGAAACTGACTCCCACCTGGCTACACCTTCCTTCCTCCTTTTAGAGAGTTGAAGAGAGTGATAAGGTCCCCCCTCAGCCTTCTTTTTTCCAGGCTTAACACCCCCAGCCACTCCCCATATGAGTCTCTAGACCCTTCTCCAGCTCCCTTGCCCTTCTCTGGACACACTCCAGCACTTCAATGTCTTTCTTGTCATGAGGGGCCCAGAACTGAACACAGGATTCGAGGTGTGGCCTCACCAGTGCCAAGTACAGGAGGACAATTCCTGTCCTGGTCCTGCTGGCCACACTATTGCTGACACAGGATGCCACTGGCCTTCTTGGCCACCTGGGCACAGCTGGCTCAGGTTCAGAAGCTGTCAAATGGCACCCCCAGGTCCTCTACCACCAAAAGGCAGCTTTCCAGCCACTCTGCCCCCAGCCTGTAGCTTTGCAGGTGGTTGTTTTGAGTTGATGCTTTGGGAGATATTTTCAAAGGCTTTACTAAAGTCCAGGTACACAGCATCCACTGCCATTTTTCATTCACTCAGCTGGTCACCTGGTCAGAGAAGGAGGTCAGGTCGGTCAAGCAGAACCTGCCTTTCATAAACCTGTGCTGGCTAGGCCTGATCACCCAGTTGTCCTCTCCATGCCGTGTCATGGCACTCAGGAGGATCTGCTCCGTAACCTTCCCTGGCAATGAGGTCAGGCTGACTGTCCTGTAATGCCCCAGATCTTCCTTCTGGCTCTTTCTGGAGATAAGGAAGCACATTTGCCAACCTCCATTTGTCTGGGACCTCCCCTGAGAGCCAGAACTCCTGATAAATGATTGAAAGTGGTTTTAGTGAGCTCTTCCACCAGATCCCTCAGTACCCTTGTGTGTGTCTAAGTGCTGCAAGAGGTTGCTGACCATTTTCCCTTGGATTATGGGGGCTTCATTCTTCCCCCGTGCCTGCCTTGCAGCTCAGGTATCTGGGTACCCTGCGACCAACTGGTCTGACTATTAACAACTGAGGAAAAGAAGGCACTGAGAATCTCAGCCTTTTCTTCATCCATTGTCACAATCTTCCCTCTTGCATCTAAATAAGGATGGAGATTCTCTTTAGCTGCTTATTGCTAATGTATTTATAGAAACATTTTATTGTCTTTTACAGCACTATCCAGAATCCTTTGCCAAAGAATTCTTTGAAAGAGTTGATATGTCCACGTATTATAATGGTTTGGTTGGTACATGTCACATACTTCTGAAAACTTAGAAGGTTCCTCAGGACAGGAGCTAAAAACAATCGTAAACTTGTAGGGAGGGAATACCCTTTATAAGCAATGAGTTCAGGTGTGCATTATTCAGAGAAGTCAGAGATGATGTGGGACTTTAATAAATTGTGACATGACATATTTTGCTGATGGTTTCACCTTGTTGATTGGGAAGGATCTCACAGTATGCAGTGGCTGGCTGATAGAGGAGAACCACTGTCACTAAATACAAGGCAAAAAACACAAGGAAAAAAGCCCTTGGTTTATACTTGACGTGATGGTCTCAGGTTAGTAATTGCCACTCAGGACAGAGATTTTGCAGTGATGCTGGATACGCCACTGAATATGTCTTTCCTGTACTCAGTGACAAGGAAAAAGGAAACCAAACAGTGGGAGATACAAAGAAAGGGAGAGGGAAAGAGAGAAAGGAAAGCTCCCTGTACCCCTGTTCCATGACGTGCCCACAGGGTATGCTGGATACTGAACTACATGAATCTTTAGTCTAAGCTGAGGGTGCCCATTTTACATGGCTTAAATGATGAGTTATGTGTATATATACACTAGATATATATTCTACTGTGTATCTATAGGCTCTACTAACAGCCAAAGCCTAAGTGTTTTTTTTCCTTTTGCTGTGCCCAAGGGTGTCCAAGACTTTTTAGGGCATTTTTATTACCTCAGTTAACAGCAACACTGCTATCAGCTCAATGGTTCAGTAGGAAATTACTAAAAATCTAAGCCAACTTACATGACTCAGTAGTTTAGGAGCATTCATTATAAAAAAAAAGAAGTGTGGAGTTTTTTTGAGAGTTTAAAAGGGTCTTTTTATCACTTTGAATGATTGAAGAAGGTGAATTTACATTTGTCTTCATATTTGCAGTTTTGGTCTTTTTAAAACCATTAATTATACATCTTACAATCACATGAATAGCCTTGCTATTTACTAATGAACCTTCACAAAGATTCTAACCAGATCTATTATATCTCTTATTTAAGGTTTCTGTGTTTTGTTCTTTTATTTCTCTGTCAAAGGTATGCATATTTTTTTTAAATTGGAATATCTCATTGGTTGTTGGGTTTTCCCATCAGATTCATAGCAACCTTGAATAAAATTTATTTTTTAATGTGAATTAGCTCTCAGTATACCAGTTCTAAACTGTTTTTCCTTGACATCCTTGACAATATACTCTATTACCTTAGAGTATATGATAAATCTGGTTTTAGTTCACAATAAAAGGTAAATGAGAATAAAACCAAGAGTGGCAAAATAATGATATCCTCATTCCTCAGGTCCTCTACAACTAATGCAGAGGATTTATTTTCCATCCTGACTTGAAGAATTGAGTGCACAATCAAAACTTTCTTGTAAACAATTGGTTTTTTTCCAGTCAGACTTTTCTACAATTGCTTTTAAATAGTGTCTGTAGTCCCTTATTTGTATTCTCTCTTCACATAAAATAAATTACCCCAATTGTCCCAAGAGAAATTTCAATACATTGAATTTTCCACAAGTTGTGACAAATATTTAAATTCTCAGCAAATTGCCTAAAAATTGTTTTGAATTTTGTTTTCCATTTTATTGTTAAATAGTAGAAAAATTGATCACTTCATATTATCTTATAAAATAAAAATTAGCATGGAACATTTTCATCATTTCTCTTTCAAAATGTTGACAAAGTCAAATATCCATGAAAATGTTAAGGCTTCTCTGACTCTGCTTTCATACATGGAAATTTCTCTCTCAGGTAACTTCCAAGATGTTTTTCTGACAAAGGATTTTTAAGTGGAACATTAAAGGCTAAAGAAAGAACCTAGGTACTTGTGCAATCTAGGAAAGTTTCTCAGGTGTGGAAAAAAGTTGAGCATTTGTGAAGTAGGTTGTAAGTAGTAAAACACTAAAATTATAGCTTGGGTATAACCCTACTACTATCAAAGATAAATAGGGACCTCCAGGTCAAAGATTTAGGAACTTCTTAGCTTTGGCTTGCCACTGAATGCCTACAGAGCAGTAGTAAAAATAATTATTTTTACACTAAACTGTGAATGGAAGTATGTTTAGAACATGCTGGTAAAAAATTTCCTCCCTGTAGACAGTGAATCCTCTTAGACATAGTCTTGGCTTGCAGATTCTGTTTCTGGTGAGGAGACCCTATTCACTGCGCTTCAGAAATTACTTCAGGAAGGATCCCAATAGTTTAGAGATTTCCGGAGATCAGGGAAGACTAAGTGCCATCTCTGCTGTAATATTTGGGTGTTAGGTTTGGAGCTATAGTAATTATGTGTGTGGAGGCGAAATAGAAAAACAAACGTGTTTGTTAAGAGATTAATTCAATCATCATTAGTATGAGAGTCGGAGCATTCACAAAGGCCAGAGACCGGTTCAAACTGGTTTTCATAATCCCCACCCACCTAAGTTCTACCAAAGGCATTAATTTAAAAACATTGCATCATCAAGACAAAAAAATACTCTCACTGGTGGATCAATGAACCTAAGAGTAGGACATCATCACCTAGAAGCTCTTGTGACCTGATTAACCTTTTTGCTCTCTACGGCTGAGCCTCATTCTTGCTGACCCCAGCCCTAGGAGTGCCATAATGCTCTGCTGCTCTATGCAAGACACCTGGGTATTCTGTGAAAATGTTTGGGCTTTGCCTGGTCCCCTAAAGCTGGGTTTCAATGAAGGGTCTTGCTGTGTCTCCTTTGGGAATGCCTTTCTTTATAATTATCCTACAGGCTCTATTTGCCATTGCTCTCCAAGCTAATGGAGAAATCAGAGGTAGAGGAATGGTGTGCCAAGATGAGAGCAGTCTGCAAGTGACTGCGTGTGATGTGAGGAGAGGCAGGAAAAGAATGTCAGAGGAGATATCAGTACGTAGGAGACAACACTA
The DNA here is from genome assembly GCA_013389985.1 of Dryoscopus gambensis. Lineage (NCBI taxonomy): Eukaryota > Metazoa > Chordata > Aves > Passeriformes > Malaconotidae > Dryoscopus > Dryoscopus gambensis. The sequence goes on along the minus strand of WEIT01036828.1, from coordinate 115,787 downwards.
GACAGGGTATTGTCAGGTTTGGATTAGGGACGTTTTGTCACAGTTCCAACAGTTCTGCTGTTAAAAGTAACAGATTTGAGATGCTTGTGGTTGATTACATAGAAAAATGGCTTTGTTTAACTTGTCTGCATATTGATCTAGACTATGATTTTTAAAAGCTACGTGGAGTTGGTCTAAATCTTCTCCCAACATGGTTAAAAGCAGTGGTCACAGAAAAATTTAATCTACTCAATATCCATTCAAAATAAAATTGAAACCTGCCTTCCTTCTGCACTTGTTCCCTGGTGGATTCCTGTGTTTGTACCCTCATTTTCAACACAGCTGTTATGTATGAGACTGACAAGGTGTAATAAACAAGGTAAATTGATTCTGTGGCTTGCAAGACCACTTTCTGGGTCCTTTTTTTGAGCGTTAGCCAAAATCCATATGGTGTGCTTGGGCAGCTGATCTTTTGAGTCACAGAATAATGTCATTACTGTTTACTTCAAACCGCTTTGATCAACCTTACTTGATCAGCTGTGTGATTAAAGGTAGACGTTTGATTCAGTATCACTCAGGACTACACAGGAGGTAAAGAATTCAGATGAGATGGTCCCAGATAGCAGGGTCAGTGGACCAAATGGGAAGGTGAAGAAGAACTTTTTAATGAAGGCTTTCAGAATAATGTTAGTTGCTTAAGTCTTGAATTACTCATTGGGATGGTTCTTGTTAACTATATTTTCATGTTGTATAGACACACATTTATTAAATTTTAAGTACTATATTGCTGTTGGAAACCCATAATTAATTGATTAATTCCTTTCTTTCTTTAACGCAAGAACATCATTAGGAAAGAAGGACAGACCAGTAGTTACAAAGCATTGGGTTGGGACTTGGGAGTTTCTGCTTCCCTTCCCAGCTCAGTCACAGGTTCATGTTGCAAAAACCCAGCCTTTGGGCCTCTTATAGCTACCCACTAAGACTGACCATCCTTCCTCTCTTAGCTTACACAGTCAGAGCAGGTGTTAGGTGCCTTACCATAGGTAAGCAATATGATTTTAAAAGCACAATACTGGGTGGGTATTAAATGAAGAGGTTCAGGTGAAACAATCCCTGCTGGCATGATGCTTGGGTCAAACTGAAAGATAAAATTTCAGTGACCACAATGGTCTTATCCTTCTCTATTTTCTTGTATAAGATTCTTATGCTGTAGGTGCTGGCAACAACAGTTTTCTAGGCATGAAAGAAAAATGTCTGGTATAAGGATTGCCATGTGCAGTGTCATGTGGTGCATACAAGTTATTAATACTTGAAATACTTGGCTGTGCTTTATCAGCCATCCCCATGCTGTAATGCACCTCAGTAACTACCACCCCTTGAATACAAGTGCTAAGCATACCAAGAAAGAGGACACTTTCTGTAAAGTCCAAAAGACTTTTTATGGAAGCTTGCAATTGAGGAAACTTTCAAATTTCACTTTGAGGCTGTATAAAGCTGCATCCTGTAGACCACAGATTTTCAAATTGTGTATCACTGTTACCAAAGGAGGTGCCGTGGAATAAAGCTGATAAAAAAAGATCCTGTCTTCATTAAACTCAATAAAGAACTAAAGCAATGCTCAAGACCTTTGAAAGTAATTTTTTATTTTCACACCATCCAATCTCAGTGAGGAAGTTAGATGCATCATTTTTATCTTACAGATGAGAAAACTGAAGCCTATAAGTGTTAGTGACGTTCCCAAGGTCAAAACTGAGCTGCTCAACAGAGATAGCCATCTATCCTGAATTTTCAGTCCAGAAGTTCTCTCAGAAGGCAGTCCATCCCAAGCTGAAATCAGTCTGGTATCCTGAGCAGTACATGGCCAATGAAAGATATTATTGGAGACCTTGATGGTCAATAAGATTATTTTGTCATCTATTTTGGTGGTCAGAAGGAAAAGAAAGCAGAATGCATACTATCCTTTCACAATATCCCAGATGGAAATCAATCAGGTATTCAAATTTTGGTAGCACTTTCATTACTAATATTAGTGTTACAGAAATATTCAGGTCTGAAAAGAAAATCCATGGTAAAACTGTTACATGTAGAAATAATGAAAAAATCAGCCTTCGTTTGAAAGATTCTGGGGCCTAAATACAGGTTTCTAATGTTAGAGCAACCTGCCTACTCTCCTGCCCCTTTTACAGGAGGCTGTGGTTCCTGTGTCATACCTGCCAACCTGCACACACTCAGGCAGCAGTAGGGGGTTCAGTTCTTATTGGTGCACCATACATGTAACACACCTGCTACATTTAGTGTATAATTTGCAACTGGAATTGGTTTTCCAACTGAAAAATTACGATGAGTGTTCACTATTGGTCATTGCCATTGGTAATTTTTTTTCAAATTTTCATCCCTGTTTTCTACTTAGTTCATATGAATGATGGTAATTCAAATGAAAAAAGTTTTGTGAGCAGAACTTACCCCTCCTTGTGCATGTTTTCTTCACTATATATAGACTATATTTCATCCTAATTTCACAGTCCCTTTCTAAACTACAGAATTTTGTCTTTCTGACAAGACAGTAGAGGAAATTCTCCAAGAAGTATTGAAAGCATAGCAAGACCCCTGTGAGTAGATTGTGCCTTTATTCTTCATTATATACCTCATCCCGACTAGAAAAAACAGAGTTCATCAGACATGCATACATCTCCAATCTTAGCAATTTTCTCTGCACTCTGACTGCCTGATCCTTCCCAAAGACTATTACAAAACTCAAGGCTATCAGCAAGGAAATGGAGGGGAAGGCAATGTCCATTTCCTTCCTAATTCCACACTCTGTTTACTTCATATTGCTGCTCTGTCAAAATACTTGTGGTCTATATTCTCTACACTAAAGTCTTTGTGTAAGTTATGACGTAATACATTTATAGGTATAAAATTTCTTGATATTTGAAGTAACTTGTATGTCTGTGAGCCATAATCCCAGAAGAGCTTTTATTGTTGCTAAATTGACACAAAAACTCTAATTGCCTTACCTAAGGTGTAGAAGGATAACAAGAACACTGGAAATTTTGAGTGGTCCTTTTGTCTTTGAATACAGCACTTACTGGTTAATGAAGAACTCTTTAAACCTGCTTTGGAATGCTCTACTCAAAAAACCCCAAACTGTCAGGAAGATGTTTGCAAGATGTTAGCAAATGCATGAAATGCATAAATGGCTCTATTTCTTCTAAAGATGTCAAAATGTGAGCTGGGGTGGGGTATAGAAACTGATCTACATGAACTATACAGCAGTAATATGGACTTGGACAATGTAGAGTTCGTCGTGGTTTTAATTATCAGAAGGAATAAAACACATCTGTTTGCTTATTTCCATATTCCGTACTTTTATTCTTATTAAAAAAAATAGTAGAGCAAAAGACCTACTTCAGTAGATAAATGATCAGTATGAAGCTGGCTAACATGGTTTCATGACTTAGAGTTGAAACTGTGGTCAGCAGGGAGGTGGGACTGCCATGGCTCGTGGCAGTGTGTGGTACACCTGGCATGCATGCGTCTGTCTCCTCATCGTTTTAGTTTCAAGCTGCTGTAGCACCTTATTTCTGCTGCTATAATGAAATAGTAAGGAAATGCCTTGTTAAAGTTTAGCTTAACATTATTAAAAACAAAATAGTAATTACAGGGCACACAAATGAAAGAGAAAACAAGAGGCTTATAACCATTTTGTAACACAGTTTGTCCTTGACCACCATGACCTGTTATTCACCTGGGCTTTGATGAGTAAAATAATCTCTGTGTTTGTGACATTTACAGCCAGAGTTAGAAGGAACAAATAAAAAGGGAAGAGGGGAGGGGAGAGAGGGGAAGAAATATAGAGGAAAACAAAGAATGGGAGTGTCCAGACAACATTTATCTGTGTTCTGTCTCCATGTTTATCTATGTTTGTAACAACAAAATTACACATGTGAGTGAACAAGTACACAGAAAAGAGTCATCGCCAATGGGGTAATGTATTTCATGTCACCACTCAATCATGGTCTTTGTTGTTAACTGGAAAAATTTAGTCATCTTGATCCATCAGCATTTCATTCCTGTTGGGAAAAGTTAATAGACAGAAGTAGCACTTGTTTTCATTTGAACAATTTAAAAGTGTGAGAGAGGGCAAGGAGAATGAGAAGTGGGTGCGCACACGCAGTATGCAAATGTGTGGGAGTAAACAGCCTGCTACTTGTATTCCCACCACCTGCCTGAGGCAGTAACTGAGATGCACAGAGGACTGAGATAGATGAAGGGACCACATCGGCCAGGGTGGGGAACCCACCATGGAAATGTGTCTATCACATACCCTCTCAGTGGTATTAAGCAACAGAGTGAGAAGGTGCAGGCAATTACTTTGTCATCCATGTACAGGCTGAGGGTCATGCAGAAGATTTGTCTCTGGATAGATTTTGGAAGAGAACCATACTGATGTGATACGTGGCTGTCAGCTCCATGTGTACTTCATCACGGCACAGAAAGCCTGACTTCTGGCACCAAGAGTTATCACCTGTTTCCAGTGATTCCAGGCACAACCTCCCGGTTTCCAGTAGGGTCCTAATCACACTTAAGTTTGCACTTAAGCTCCTCCGCATGGTTAGAGGCAACAGAGAGGATGTCATAGCTACTATCAAAATGGCTGAAGATTGTCAGCTTCTTTGGCTGAATAACAGAGATGATCCTTGCAAACCCTGTTTCATCAATATTTGCTTTGTTTCCTCCTTTTTTTTGGTTGGCTCTAATTTTTATTGGGTCTGTGTAATGTTTAACATCTCTACTTAAGCAGAAGATGATGTAGCAGTACAAGTAACAGTGTGGGGAACAGCATGGTCAGCTGAATGCAACAGGGCTTCTGATTTTGTAAGTACTACACATGCATTTTTCTTAGAGACCTGCAAATCATGCTTTCTGCAGTCAGTGGAATTTTAATATTAGGTTAATTTCATTTGTCTGCTTGTGATTTGGTGCTGTGTGGATGTTGCAATGAAATATTAACCAAGCAGACATGCAAGGGACCAGTGGGACCTGCTGTTCTGGGGGAATATGCTTAGACTGAAATCAAACTAAAAATCCCTTTGAAGTCATGGCGACTTATTAAGTACTTGTTAAAACAGAATACTGATGTAATCACCTTTCAGGCTGGAAACAGCCTTCACAGTGACTCAAAATTAGAATAATCCCACTAGTGACTGAACAACCAGGTCCAATT
>WEIT01036828.1:0-109760 GCA_013389985.1 Dryoscopus gambensis | reverse complement strand
GGAATGAATGTAGGACCAAGAGAATTTTACTGTGGCAAGACATGGGAAAAAAGATTCCTGAAAGAAAAGGATAAAAACAGGCTGTATTGGCTGGACACCAGAAGGGGAGCCATGACAGTAGAAAAGTTCTAGAAATGTTTTCACGCAGAAGCTGCTAGGGCAAAAACCTTACTTGCATTGATAGCTCATTACATTTCTGAAGAGGGTTTCTATGAGATGTCTCCCCAGAACTGCAGGGAACCAAATTCAGTAAACCAGAGACTTGTTCCAGCTCCTGTGGAGACCAGGGGGCTCATGTGAAATATATCACGTCAGTTTTAAGAGAACAGGCATAATGAAGAAACTTGTCATCTCCAAGGGAATTAATCTGTGTCCTTTGATTTCCAAATGGAATCAGTGCTCCTCTTCCTCTTTGACCCAGGTCCTTCCCACATCCCATGCAGATTAACCCATGGTGAGGGGCAAATCACCATTTAAGAAGTTACAAGCACTTGTTGCAGCTCCCCCAAAACGAGGATTCCTTCATTCCAAACATGCACCTCATTATCTGATGCAAACCTCCTGCTTGCCACATGTCATTGTGCCCACCTTTGTGTGCACTGCTGTCACGGCACAGGATGCTCTGGGCTTTTGCCTTGAATTTTGCCTTGAAGTTCATGTAGATGACCTGCTTCCATCACTTATCAGCTGTGAGTGATATCTTAATGGACTTAGGATATTTAAAGTTCTCATGGGCACAATGTCAAATTTGTTTAACAAATTCAACCAGGTTATAGATTAAAATGTCAGGCATAATAAGACCATAATATTTCATGGTAACTGCTGTGAAAAGGCAATACTTACTCATCACTTACTCACTCATGTGAGTGATGAACCATGAAGCAGACAGGGGTGTGAATTTAACAAGAACCAGATAGTCCATGATAGCTGTCCGTCCATGTGCTGCTGCCCTGAGGAAAGTGAGGGAATTTACCCCAGTTCCAGTGAGTAGTGAGCTGCCTCACATTTCCTTACATTTATCAAATTGCTTTTGGGCAGGTGCTGTGGAGTATTTGATGTCTTTGAAACCCACACCTGGTCTTGCCTTGTGATAACTTGTTTGTTTAGATGTACCCTATAAGAGACAGTGTTTTGGGAAGATAATATCATTGTTAATAAAGATTATTATGGACTGTAGCTATATATTTTCATTGCCAATAGAAAAAAGTATTGCCTTTTTACAGCAGTTACCATGGAATATTATCATCTTATTATTATTATGCCTTACATTTTAATCTATAACCTGGTTGAATTTGTTAAATAAATTTGACATTGTGCCCATGAGAACTTTAAGTATCCTAAGTCCATTAAGATACTTACAGTTGAACTATGTAACATTTATGGTAACAAACTATTCATTATTGCTTACTACCAAGCACATCATTACCATCCGCTCATTTAATGACTGTTTATTTTGTGACAGAATAATTTGAAAAGAAGATGAAGTGTCTCCTGTGCCTGTGTTTACTCCTTGCTGTTCTTTGTGCTGCAACTCATTGCTGCCCTGAAGACCTTTGCCATGAAGTCAACAATACTAATCTGCATGATGGAAGAGAAAATTTATTAACATATAGGTGTGACAAGAAAGGCTCTAACTATGCAGATTTTGTATTTAGATTTTACAAGCAGGCTGCATCAAAAGAAGCTGATAAAAATGTTTTCTTTTCTCCCATGAGCATCTCCACTGCCTTTGCCATGCTGGCTGTTGGTGCTAAGTCAACCACTCTGTCTCAGATTTTTGAAGGACTGGGCTTTGACGACCTGACTGATACTCACATACATGATGTACATGAAAGTTTTCACAAAGTTTTGTCAGTACTGAACTGTGCTGATGTTAATATCACATTAAATATAGGGAATGCCCTTTTTACAGCTACTGGGTATGAACCACTGGAATCATTTTTACAAAATAGCAAAAAATTTTATGATGCAGATTTTTTTTCTAATGATTTTCATAAACCAGAAGAAGCTAAGAAGCAAATCAATAAATATGTAGAGGAGAAAACCAAGGGGAAAATTCCTGAATTAGTTGGTCATCTTGATCCAAGTACTGTACTGGTTCTTGTTAACTATATTTATTTTAAAGGTAAGATATTTAACATAATATTTCAATAGATGGTTTTCATACAAAATAAAAATTTTAGGGAACTTCTGATGATTTATTACCAGAGTGACTATTTAGGAAAGAGCTAAACAGTGCAGGACCTTTGAAGTAAAGATTAGATCTGGCCCAGAAGAGAGTATCTGATTGTTGAGAAATACTGATTTCTTGGTTTTGATCCAATTTGCTTGAAAGCTGGGGACAGAGAAGTTCCACTCTAGTGGATGCCTCATAGACAAGGATCCACAAAGTCTCACTGGTCTGAGGCCATAATGACTAAAGATGTGTCCAAGATCTCTATGCTGACTGTACATGCCAATCAGACTTGGTGGACTGACATCCTTGCACAGGGTCCCCAGTTTTATGGTAGATCTACTAGGTGCTCTGCATGAAAACCTGGGACAGAGCATCTTGACAGCCTGTGCTTCTGGAGCCTTGCTCAAATGTTAGGACTCTTTAATTGCTGATGAATTCCACACTAGGCTGAGTGCAGTCAGCTTGCTTGGGGTACGGCCTAACAGAAAAGGCATAGGAAGGTCCTGTGACTGATTGCTTAAGTGATTGCATTTAAATGGCATAAAAGGCATTACATAGGGTTACAGTAGAAGAAGGACTCTCAACTGGTCATCAGCCTTTGGTTGTTCTTCAGCAAGACATGACGTGTTCACACTAACTATGATAAGCTTACTGCACAGATAAAATGCTCTATTGTGTGTTATGGAGGAGGCTCAAGTGATTTAGTGAGCCTCTTCTCCCATCAATGTGTCCTACATTGTCCAGTCTCCTAAATTAAAGCTGGCCTAATTTGGATGAGTCATTCTTTATGGTCTTCACATTTGAGTGCAACATCATCTCTTTTTCCCCATTAGCTGCCTGGGAAAAATCTTTTGATCCTTTGCGTACATATGAGGATGATTTTTTTGTGAGCACAAATGCATCTGTTAGAGTCAACATGATGCAGCGTGATGGTATCTCAAACAGTTACTACGACCAGGATCTCTCCTGTGTGGTGGTAGAGCTGCCTTACCAGGGCACTGCACGAGCATTGTTTGTTCTGCCTGATGATGGAAAGATGAAGCAAGTGGAAGATGCTCTCTCCAAGGAAACTGTTTGTAAATGGGACAGCAAACTTGTGACCAGGTAACTCTAGGTATATGGATTGCTGTATTTGAGGACACAATACTGTTTTTAAGAGAAAATACCAATTTCAGATCATCTCCTACTGGACATCATGTCCTGATTTCATAAAGGGAAGTTTTAAGCAATTTCCCAAGTGAGTCAGAGCAGAGCAAAATCAGTAAGAAACTGCAGGCTCTGTGACCTGACAGAAGGGGTCACAGCATTGTAACAGCTGCCTCAAGACCTGCTTGGCTACTTTTTGACTCCATACCTCTTCTTTCATGGTGTTAACATGATTCATTTCCTTCACCATGTCTTCGGTTTCATCCTCCTTTTCCCTTACTCTAGGCTTTCCACTAGTAGTCTCCTTACTCTCTGTAACCCTCTAGCCAAAAAACTCTACTAGCCACATATGCAGCACTGGGATGAAAGAGCGAAAATGAGGAAATTTGTTTCTTTTCCCAAAATCAAATAGAGAATGTAGATACAAGAAGCTGGTGCACCCTTAGGATGCCAAAATTGCTCAAGGAATACAAAGACTACCATCAAACAAATTCGCAATCAAAAGAATGCTTTCAAGTGTCACTGAGTTGCGTGCTATCCACCCTGCTGGCTGAAACAAGGCTGCAAGGGCTCACTGCTCTTTTGTTTTCTTTGATCAACAGGAGATTAAATCTGCAGTTGCCAAAGTTTTCTATTAGTGGGTCTTACGATGTTAAAACCCTGTTTGAGCAAATGGGCATTACTGAAGTCTTCTCAGGTAATGCTGATCTGTCTGGAATTAGTGGCAATCATGATCTCCAGGTTTCACAAGTAAGTAAACAGACAGAGCTGGTGATGGGATGGTGGCTGGTTGTTTTGATCATTTGTGTCTGGGCTTTTTAAAGCCTTTATTTTCCTCTTTATATTACTGAAGTTATAAGTAAAACTCACAATGACATGTAGGGGCTTGGTTAGTAATTGTACTTTTTTCACAGAAAGAATCTGCTGGCTCACTTTTGTATTACTTTAATGCTGTTATTAAAAAGTTAGATGTTAAATACATAGAAAAATTGGACAACATTTTAAATTAGTTCTTGGCACTGGAATATAAAAGTTTAATGAGATGGTGTCAAGTAAACTGCAAATGAGGAGTTAATTATGATATTTGTGTTGATTAATGCCTCACTTTTTATTATGCTCAAAGTTTTCAGGAAATCTCCAGTTTGCAGTAGGAGAATTTGACCATGTCAGTTTAAGCTATGATTTAATGCTAAAGATGCCAAATAGTGCCCCATATTAGCATTTTAATAGCAATCTTTAATTAACTTTGAAATAAGAGAAAGTGTTGCTAGTAGAAGTCCAAACCATCTAGGAAAATAAACTAGCTTGTACATGGGGTATTTTTATCCCACTCTACTCAGCACCGGTGAGAATGCATTTACAGCATGTTCATGCTAATTTTTGCCTCTACTTTCTCAGTCCTGGCGTAGAAAATACTCCTGTTTCAAACTGTTGGAGATTTATCATAAAATAAAGTTTCATCTACTGAATTTATTACTCCTTTCTTCTCCTAAATATTCCATAAGAAGAGAATTTATTTTACTCCTGCTTCCTGTCCCATATATAAACCACAGTGTTTTCTCCTATTCCATGCAGGCAATTCACAAGGCCTTGCTGGAAGTCGATGAGTCTGGAACTGAAGCTGCAGGAGCCACTGCCATAATCTTTACCAGAGTTTCCTGTACTTTTTGTACCATCACATTCAACAGGCCCTTCATTATTTTGATCTCTGACAAACAAACTGGCATCACACTTTTCATGGGGAAAATTGTTGATCCTACTAAGGAGTAATCACTTGGTTATTTGGCATACTGATGTTGGGTATGAGTTATAAAGGTTATAGTGTTTGCAGTTTTGGCCTAGTTAGTGGTACTAACTGGTCTGTGATTGAGAGACATTCAGAAGTAGATTAGAAATTTCCTTATCAAATTAATAAGCAAAAAACATTGTAAAAATCACCATCAACTGACACTTTAAAAATGTAACATTTTCCCCAGCTGAATAACTGTATTGGGTTTGCATGGCAAGGTTTTGGTAGTGGGGGCCTGTGAAGGGCCTATGGGGTGGCTTCACTAAGAAGTTGCCAGAAGCTTCCCCCATGTCTGACAGAGCCACTGCCAGCTGGCTCCAAGATGGATCTGCTGCTGCTGAAGGCTGAGCCCATCAGAAATGATAGTAGCACCTCTGTGGTAACATATTTAAGAAGCAAATAAAGTTATTTCACAGAGGTAACTGAGCCCAGACGAATGCAGAGTGAGGATCTGTGAGAGAAACATCTCTGCAGACACCCAGGTCAGCAAAGAAGCAGGGGGAGGAGGTGCTTCAGGTGCCAAACCAAAGATCCACCTGCAGGCCTTGGTGCAGACCATGGTGAGCAGGCTGTCATCATGCAGCCCATGGAGGTCCAGGGGAGACCTGAGATCCACCCACAGCCCATGGAGGAGGCCCACATGGGAGTAGGTGGGTGTCCAAAAGAAGGTTGTGACCCCATAGGAAGCCCATGCTGGAGCAGGCTCCTGGCAGGACCTGTAAACCCATGAAGAGGGGAGCCCACTCTGGAGCAGGTTTGCTGGCTGGACTTGTGACCCCACTGGGGACCTACACTGGAGCAGCCTGTGCCTGAAGGACTGCACCCTGTGGAAGGGACCCATGCTGGAGCAGCCTGTGCCTGAAGGACTGCATCCTATGGAAGGGACCCACACTGGAGCAGTCCATAAAGAACTGTAGTCCATGGGAAGGACTCACAGTGGAGAAGCTCATGGAGGACTGTCCCATGTGTGAGGGACCCCACGATGGAGCAGGGGGAAGACTCGTCTCCCAGAGGAGGAAGCAGCAGCAGAAACAACATGTGATAAACTGACCATAACCCCTATTGCCTGTCTCCCTGAGCTGGGGCAAAGATGTTTCTAAGGGTTTTTTTTACTTCTCATTATCCTGCTCTGGTTTTGATTGGTAATAAATTCAATAATTTCTCCAAGTCAAGTCTATTTTGCCTGTGACAGTAATCAGTTTGTGATCTCTCCCTATCCTTATCTAGACTCATGAACCTTAAATTTTATTTTTTCTGCATTTTCCAGTTGAGGAAAGAAGTGATGGAATGACTTTAGTGGGCATTTGTCATCCAGCCAGGGTCAAACCACCACAATTCAACTTATTAATACATTTTCCAAATTTTCCACAGAAGATAACTCTTTCTTAAAGTATGTTGTTATATTTAAAAGTGAATTCTCTCTGCCAAGGAGTTTTGTCCTGCTTTCAGTTCTTGGTTATTCACCAAAAGCTTTATCCCGATAGGGATAAAGTCTTGTAATTCTACTGTGTCTTCTCCAGTATTCACCTGCGCTGGTTCCTACAGAGTCCTTTCCTCCTTACATCACTCTTTACTGCCTAGGCTGTTGTTTATCCTCACCCAATCTGTTCTTTCTTGCATGTTCCAATTCTTCGCCTCGGACCTCTCAAGAAATCATTGACAAAAAAAGAGAAAATAATCCCTGAAACAATATACTTATTCTGATGTAGCTCTTACTGTAAGTGCCTCTTTGCACTCCGCAAGGCCAGCAAAAAACTTTAAGAGACAGTGACATTAGGCATAGCATAAACTGTCAAAGAATTGTCTGTGACAAATGTAATTCATGAATAATTGCTGTGGCTGATCAATAAAATGCATAATGTAATTTATCACTTAAGGAATTACTCCAGTCTCTTGTACCATTCTATAAATCTCTTTAAAAAAACAAAAACCTTCAGTCACTCTTACTAACATAGCAGATAACTGTAAAATATATCTTAAAGGTTGTTAAATGAGTACAATTTTACTCATACGGAAATTGCGATTCTTCACATTCTCTCTTTATGTGACTGTTTGGGTAAAACCTGTTTTCAAGAAATACCTAAATACTTTCTTGCTGTTGTGGGTCTGTAGATCACCCACTCTTACTGCAGTCGAGCACTGGGGCTAAACTCTGTAGCAAACCATTCACTGCACAGCTGCTGCCTCAAGGAGAGGCTAACTTTGACAGCAGCTGTCTCACTGCACTGCTTTCATGCATTACATATTGATCCTGGAAACATTTTTTGCAAGTGGAGTGGAGTCCCCATCCCTAGGAAGATGAGGCTTCTGAATGTACACTGCTCATTTCTACAGTGATCCTGGCAGTGTTTTGTGAGCGCTGCAAAGATAATGCAAGCCCCAAATCAACAAAGGAGCTCCCCACCCCTGACATCTCTCTGGCCTTCTGGCCTGTTCTTCCAAACTTGGCCCACCTTGCACAGAGGTGCTTTACAGGGGCCCACTGGTGTTTGTAGCTTGGGTTGGTATGGGGAGCTGTGCTTCTAACTCAGGGGACTTGGAGATTGCTGCCTTGTATGAGTCGCTTTGCTCCAAGTGGCAAGAACTCGGTGGAAGGCCTGAGCTATCGGTCCTCATGAGGCAAGATGGCATCACCCAGGGGACTTGGAGAAACCACATCTCTGTGCAAAGCAGCGGCTTTTACAGAGCTGAGATCAATGATAACTTGCTGTGGTGTGAGGCAGCCTGCTCTGCGGTGCCTGTACAAAACAGGAGCTTGCAGCAGTTCCCATGAGATCCCATCCTGATAAATCTGTGCACCAGGACTGATTAGAAGGTAGGATGGTGAGATTTTTATCAAAGCCACGAGATTTTTATCAGAGTGTGGTGGCAGAAAAACAGGTTCTTGGCCGGTTGCTAAAGGGAGAGACATTAGGAAAAATCCCATGGTTGCTAAGACAGAGCAAAAGCTTTGGGAAATCACACACGGAGCAACTTCCTGCCCCATCTACCTCCCAGGCCTTTGGTTTTGAGATGGCAGGATGACAGCAGCATTGGTAGTTTCCATACTGGACTGTGAAGAATGGCTGCTACTAGCAAAAGTATAAAATGGGATACCTCTGAATGCTGGTTTGGGAGTCATCTACCAAGCTGTGGGGCATCTCCACAGTTTTCCTCCAGCTGAGTAACTTCATGCTCCAGACCAGCAGGTTGACCTGAGTTGTGGCAGGGACTGGGGGTAGGACTAGGAATCATCCTAAAACGTTCTAGAAGGGGGAGATGTGTAGTGAACAGAAAACTAATAAATCTTATGCCAAACATACACCAAAATCAGAAAAATGCCTATAGTTCACAGTATGAAGATCTGTAGAGCCTGGGCACTGAACAGACCTCACTGATATTACTTTCAGCACAGTTCTGATGATATTCTTTAGGAACTGGTCAATTCTGCAAAGCTTTTTTAGGGAGATGGAGTATTTGTTCCTAATTCCAAGAAAATCTGACTTGGTCTAGTTTGCATCATTTGTCCTTGTAGCTTTTTTTTTTTGTCTTAATATGTGATAGGGAACCCTCTTCATTCTATTAGGGTTATTAAAGATAGACAAAAAAGGAAGGATTCTGATAGACATAAATATCTAAAATTTTCATTTAGGGACTGTGTATTCAATCTGTGGTAAACACGTGTATTTTATGGTGTCTCTCATTCATCTCTAGATGTTTTTATTAACACCCTTCAGTATTCCTCTAAAATAACCACTCATGCATTCTTTCAACCCATGGGGCAGCTGGATCCAAATTAAGCCCTGAAAGAAAATTAGACCTTCTTTATAAGACAACAGTTGTAACCTTTATAGCCTAATCCACCTGACATCCTGCAGTGACTGTCAGCAGAAGGGGATAATACAGTTTACAGTGAAGTAGGTGATCACCTATCATAAACATCCAACATAAATGGCCTGCTGTGGGTCTGTGAGCCATGATCTGACACACTTACAGCAAGTTATGAGGAAACGGACTTGCCTAGAGAGAGTGTAACTCAGCTGAGAACCCCTGTGAGGGAAGATAGACCCACAGGACTGGGTCCCTGAAAGGCAGCCTACCTGTGCCCTAGCAGACCCAAGTGCCAAACTTCTCCTGGCAGTCTATGAGCCATGTGGGAGACTGTAAGTTTGTTCTGTCTGACCTTGTTTATGGTCCAGTGGGACTCAGCTTGATGACCGGATATCTTCTGTCAGTAATCCTCTGTTTGCTTTGCCACATGGCAGAGTCCACGTAGAATGTTGTTACAAAACATGGAGTGGGATTGCAGGGCTAATGCAGTGTGTTCCTTTCAGCAGTAAGGAGAGGCACTGACTTAATGCCAAAAGGCACAGAGCATTTGGATAGTTACAGAAGCACCAGTTGCTCACACAAGCTCTGCTATTCAGATGCTACCAGTACTTTAGACTTTCTTTTTCCCAGCTCTGCAATTTGAGCCTCAGCCCTGGTTTCTGGAGTGCCTTGCATGGGCACACCCACCTTCTCCCCACAGCTATGTCACCTGCATAGTCCTTGATCACTGCTACTATAGCAAGGAAATGGTAATTCGCACAGATTGTAAACCAACCCTATTCTAAACGTTTCAGCAGATTCAGTGCAACAAAAGCTGCAGACATTTTCCTTGTACCCACACTAATTTCAAGCAGAGAATCACTAAGCTCTTAAAAACCAGAAGATTGTGATAGTTCCCAGGCAGGGTAGGTTTTGAATGAGGATTCTGAGAACCCAGCTGCTCATCTTTGACATGAGTCTTGTTACCCTTTGGAGGTGTGAAAAAACCTCAAAACAGTGTTAATCCCTAATCCAGCATGCAAGTCTTGTCTCCAAAGCACAGAGGCACTAGGATTTCCAATCACAGAAAAAGGGCAAGAGAAACACGAACATTCTTAAGTGCACATTTCGCTTGAAAACTCTTAATATTCACTGCAGAGGGGGTTAGAACTAGTGCAAATTATCAAGAGAAAAAAAAGCATGAAGACCACCATGGGCTATGTATCTCTGAGTCCTGTAACACACCCTTCAAATCTTACCCATCTATACTACATTCCTGGTGAGGTACTGCACATCTGCCCTTACCCACATGGGGCTGCTTTCATTAGATGTAAACACAGCATATGTATAAATCATTAATTCCCTTTAAACTGTTAGCCACAAAAGACTGATCTGGAAATATCCTTCATTAAATTCCCAGTCCCAGGTATAACAGTGAATCCATTTTTAAATAATTTGGTAATTGTACTTTCCTCAGACTAACAGTTTTAAAGAAAACTATAATTCATCCATTTCATGTAGATGTCCTTGATTATGATTAACATGCTGGTTACACACACTCAGCTCAACACTGATGTTGCTGCAAATAATTTTGCTGGTTTCTTGTAAAAAAGAATTTCAAGGATGAAAGTACCTTTTCAGTTCAGTCCTGCTACTGGAGATGAATTTACTGCAAGTGAATGAACCTTATTTATACAAATGAGTCTTTATTTCTCTTATTTTTTTATTGCATTCAGTTTCTTTTCCATAAGCCATCTGGATAAAAAAAAAATTATGATTTATTACTTTACTAAACAAGAATGTATTCTTTATTGGAAAACTGTTAACAGCAATGTGATTCTCATATGGAAGGTCTGAAGAAGACTTTGTCTGAATTGGGCAAATATCTTATCAGGAAAAGTGACTATATTGTTTACTCTGTTTCACACAGGAAAAACAGACCACATGGAAGATGCTCTGATGAAGAAAAAGGTTTGGAAGGAAAAAACAACATAAAGCAAGATCACAGAATCATAGAATCTTTGAGGCCAGAAAAGACCTCCACGATCACCGAGTCTAACCTAAGTGTTATAGTCATCATAAGATGGTTGCAGCCAGCAAAGAACCTCAGAGCAGGAGAAAACATCTGTGCACAGAGGATATGAATGATGCAATAGTCCTAAAATGTGCATGAATGCTGTTAGGTTTGCTGCTCTCCCAGATGCAGATTCTCTAGCCATCAAAAAAGCCACACCATAATTTACGTATTCAAGGGACAGTTACTAGAATTTATTTTCTGTTTCTCTGTCTTTCAAGTGTGAGCTGTGTCTCTTGGGTAAATCTTATAGGTGAAATTTGAAGACATTTTGTGTCTCAGTAACCCAGGTTACCACCTCAAGCCCATGCCTGTGATTGTGCTGTGTGTCATAGCCCTGACGTAGTCACAGTGGTACAAAAAGTGACTGAGAAGAGGCATAAATAGAAGCAAATGCACTCCAGCACTTCTGTACACTCCTAGATTGGCAGATTGAGAAAGATTGTGGAGCAACCATGACAGAAAGCCTGTGTAGGTATATCCTAGATCCCAAAGTGTCCTGTGGAGGCGTGTTAATGTAAGTTATTGATGGAAATGGAACAGTGCTGACCTGCCAGGCTGTGATCTGCAGAGGATAAGGGCAACCACATAGTCTCTTATTTTGCCTCCCTTGAAACTGGGAAGGGAGTTGCTGCATTACACCACCTCAGTGATCTGTCAGAATCCTCAAGATTCTAAAATCTTAGAGTCTCAAAGACTTGTTTAAGTAAAGGGATGTGAGCAATAGAATAATATAATAAATTCCATTTTATTGAACATACTCATTCAGCTACTTGATCTTCCTTCTGGTTCTTCACTGAGGCCAACAATATTAATTTGTTGTACAATAAAAATGATAAAATTTTGCAAAGTTTAGCCCTAATGCTTTCTATCTGGCTTCGGAAGCAAAAAACTTCAAGTGTAATTCCAAAATATCTACATAAGAGATTTTCTTAGTGCTTGATTAAAGCCACATTTGCAACACCAACACAAAAATAAACAATGTAAGGCATCGATTTAAATTTAATTTCATACCAAGAGGTTTCTCTGGGTAGACAACTTCATTTCAAAATAGTAACTTTTATTCTCTGGTGAACTTGTCACTCTAAAAGTTGTTTGCATAAGAAGGGCTCTTTTACACCAAGAGAATAAGGTCCACAGAGAAAATTCTACTAGTAAAATGTTACTATTTCAGTAGACAAGCTATGACTGAGATCCTTGCAAGAAGCCAACCTTTTAGCGTGATTCTTCTACACTGTTTTCTGCAAGTAGAACTGTTATGTGTGGAGCCTCAAGCTCTGGGGATTATAGGAAAAGGAGCCCTGTGCCACCATCTCCTGGTAAAATAAAGGAATGGACATACAAATTCTGTCTCATTTTCAAACCCAAAAGAGCAGCAGCTTTCTGGCTTGTTATTGTGTTGATAGGGACTTTGATTTTCTTGCTAAGTTTTAGCTGCAGGTTTGGTGAAATGCTGCACTTGAACTGACTGCTGTCACATAGGATTGCTGTTTTGGTGTTCTGGTGGGTATGACATATACAGATCAGCTCAGTAGTGGTGAGTGAGGACGCAAACTAAATATTAGAAATTACTGGGAAAGAAAAAAGAGCAAATTGCATAGCAAATCATCTAAATCTCTGGGCCATCCACACATGGTCCTATAATAACAGAGGGATAAGTGAGAACTATTAAGTCTTCAGAAAAAATGGTAAGGTTAATCAAAGGTCTGGAACAGCTCCTGTTGGAGGTAAAAGATTTTCAGTCTTGAAAAGAGACAACTTAGAGGGCATAAAGAAGGCAAAACTAATTTGTGTCAGAGACTGGGCAAAGGGAGACTATGTTCCATTACCACATCTGATGCCAGGACTACAGACCATCACACAAAGCACGTAGGAACCAAGTTCTATGCCAGTAAAAAGAGATGGTTCTGCACACTCAGACAATGCATGTGGAGTGGCACATTGCAAGGTGTTGCGGCAATTCCAAAGGTGTACTAGCACACTACTTGTTCCTCATGTGTTCCTGACGCAAATTCCAGATGATCAGTATGGCTTTTTTTTTAAAAAGATGTATCTTTATCCACAATGCAGCCTATAAACCATAAACATCCTGGGTAGATATTGCATACATTGCTTTTCTCTTTCGTGTTGTGTCTGTTATATATTCCACAAGAGTAACCCCTGCTAAGGAACCCCTCTTTCAGGGACCCCAGGTCGCTGGTAGACCAGGGAAAGGCAGGACCAAGGTGCAAATATAGGGCACTTGTTTGGAGGCAGATGGGGAATGGGGAAGAGTTGGGAATGGGAACTTTCAGGAGAGAGTAAGGGGGTTCCTCCACAGCATGTTCATCTTTCATTGTAAATACTTTTTTTTTTACACAAAGAAGAAGGGATTAAGTTTTGCATTTAAAATGCTGTGAGGATGATGAAGGGTGAAGCAACTTGTATTTGTTCCTTGTGTATCTTGTCCTGGTGCTCCCCTGAATGACAGACCTGGGCTGAGAGCACTTTCTGTGGAGACTGTTTAGGCCCAAACCTAATGGGATAAAGAAAAGACAGAATAAAGAAAAGCCCTTGACTTCTCAACCATCTCTTGCACTGCCTCAGGCTTTTCCTGTTAGGGGAGAATTGAGCTAATATAATGGGAAAGGTTGGAAAAGACCTGTGTTTACCCAGGTGAAATGGACAGACTCCCTATTACAGGCTCCAGAAAGCAATGTGTCATGTACTTCCACTACACTGGTACTCTCCCCAGAAAGTGCTCTCCATGCATGAGGAACAAGTGCACTTTGAATTTTTTTCCATTTTAATATTAAGTGATGTAAAAATATTTTAAACCTAAGAATCACTTTCAGATGTAAATGAAATTATAAAATAGTATATTAAAAGCAAGACAATGGAGTAAGTTGATTAGGCTGTAAATACTCAGGCTGAGAGACATTAACTCTCTCAGAGAATCTGTCATCGTAAAAGAATATGCCCCTTTATATTACTTTATATCAGGATGGAAAAAACCCTCATTTTTACTAGGTTTTAGGGAAGAAAAAAGGTTTAAAATAATTGCATATAAAATCTACCAAATGTGCAATTCTTCAATGTTTTCAGGTTATTGTTATGGTATCAAAATATCACAAGTAATTTGCAATAGCATTTCATCTTTTCTTTTTTTCTGGTTCAAATCATAATGTATTAATTATTATTGCCACAGGTTCTGATTTAACAAAGGTAATGATTCTCTTTAGCGGAACTACTCACACGCTGCTCATATGAATAGAATTAATTCCACATCTTCTTCAATCAGTTATCATATTCAAAAACACTTCCTAGGGCCTTTGTTTCTTCTTCTGTTTGAATTGTTCTCAGAGGGCAACCCAAGTTTCCTGTCTGCCAGATTTGTGCATGTATTATTACATTAACACATCACACTTATTTGATGATCTTTTTCCACTACCAGGAATACTTAGAGATGTGTGTATTTACATACGTCTTTCACAGATAGGTGAAAACACATACAGTTATACACACAATTATCTACACATGTCACATAAGTAGTTTTATATTTTATTTGATCTTTAAGCAGAAGAGTCTCAGAAGGAAAGCTGTGAATTGCCTTTCCCCTCACTTTCTCATCAACCCCTTGCAGCCTGAATATGAGCCAAGTGGATGACTTGGGTCTGATTGTCTAAAGTAGAATGGTTTGAGGGTCTTTTATCCAGATCAAGTGATCAAGTATTCCAGCCCCCTGGTTAATATGCAAAAAGATTAGCACTGCTGAATTCAAAATGAAAAGGGTATGCCCTGTTGTGTTTTGCTGCTTGACTATGCAGCCATATAAAACAACCACAGGACAAGAGCCTTGATTTGAGATTGAGGGGGAGAAAGTACAGTTCCCTTTCCAGCATTGCGTTCAATTTCCTAAGCACAGCTCTCCACCAGTGCTCTCATTCAGAGATGTTGAACATGTGGGGCATTTCAATATCTGATGTAGTCTGGGGCTCCTGCTCAGAAACCAAATGCTTGGGAGCTTGTAGAGAGGGACATGTTGGCAACCAGATCTGTTTTAAAAAGTTCATTTTATGCCTTAGTTTCTCTTTTAGTGATTTGTTCATATATTATATTCAACCCTGAATATAATCCAGTGATGCCAGCATGTCTTCTTTAGTACTGGATGAAAGGTGAATTGGCAGCCAGTTCGGTGTTCTTCTGGTGTCCATTTCAGTTGCATGTGATACAGAAGACTAACCCAAGGAAACAAGATATTCACTGACCACATATTTCTCTTTGCAGTCAGTGCTGCTTCTTAGCAGTGGTGGTTTTGTTGTATATTTTCTACAAGCCACGTGAAAACTCTTCCCCAGTTCACCAAATACTCAGTCACAGGTGATGGCCAGCAGCAATGAGTAAACAACTCTATTGATTGTAAATGTCTCACTAGAGTAGTAATGTCACTTGCTATTCTCCTACGAAACTTAGAGACTGTTCGCCAATCACACACAGTCTGCTCTGGACAAGAAAATTCCCAAAACCATTGAACATGGTGTCGAAGGTTGTGACTGAGGTATACAGTAAGGCAGAAGGACTTTCTAAATCCAAACCCTGTTTTGAAATCCTGCCAGAGAGGTTATAGCTCCGGCAGTGCTCCAGGATGAAGCAAAGAGGGCATTCTGGCAGGGATGCTGTGGCCCATCGTGAGTGGTGCTGGCTCAGACATACCCAGGCAAGGGGTGGCCCTCACACCCAGTCTCGGCTTTCAGCTCCAGACACGAAGGGTATGGCTGTGGCTCTCTTGCCAGACATACACAGCAGCAGGTACCTCCTGTCAATCCACAAGCATGGAAGCGACAGGAGATACAGTCTCTGCTCCATTCCTTTTGTCCCCATCAGCCAGCACTGTTAGCATTTGTCTGGGTTCGACAAATTGTCCAAAATATCCAATGTTTTTACTGCTTGTTGTGCATCCTCATTGGCAATTTTTATTTGAACTAATTAATGATTAACAGGGTGAGCTGCTTAACTCTGTTTAATGGTACTAAAGAGAAGAAGGAGCGGACAAGACCAGACTGTAGCACTGTAAGTACCCTCTTAGTTTTCCCTTGGATCATTTGGACACTTCATTTTGGGGGGTTATGTTGTTGCCTGGGAGTGGTGCCTTTGTACATGTAAAAAAGGAAATAAACCTATTATGAAAAAAGTCAATACATTTCAAAAGCCAGAAAGAACTGATAGTAAAGAAGATACTTCACATAATTAAGTAAAAATTTGGTTTGGAAACAAAAGAAATGCCTATAGACTTTTTTTACCACACAGACTAGTGATCTAGTCTTTCATCTTGGAAGAAACTTTAAGAGTATTTTGTAATTTTGGTTCTAGATAGTATGATCTATGTTTATATTATGTTTTTGTTTAATACAGATTAAATTCTCTAAATATTTGATGAATTGAGGAAGGCTAACAGAGCTGCAGCATCCATCCTGCAGTACTGAGTACAAAACCAATTCATGCCAGTTACTCTGGGGAAAAGGTCATAAGCTTCCAGTTATTTACAAATTTTAAAAGAATATGCTAATATTAAAGTTAATAAACCTTTAAAAGTTTAAAATTACCCCTTTTGAAAGAGAACTAGACTATATATGTATAATAGTGACTCAGGAGGCATATCCTTTCCCGGGAACACTGGCATGCAGCAGAAGTGTGAATTATAAGTGTGTGAGACTTTGGAGGACAGGTGTGTTCTGAGACCATCATTTTCCTTTACTGGAGGACACAGTATGAACGAATTCATTTCCGTGACATGTTTTGTGTGTCTATTTCTTTTCCAGAAACAGCTGAAAGGAAAATGAAGCCCACTATCTCTTTGTGCTTATTGCTGGTTGGTTTGTGTACTGTTGCCCTGTGTCATCAGCATCCCCGCTACCGTAATAAGCAGGATGATGCTAAAGGGACGTATTATCCAGGACATAGTTCTCAGTGGGAAGGAGCTTCTCCACTTAAGAACAAAACCTTTGTCAAACTAGTTTTCAGCAATGCTGACTTTGCATTTTCCTTTTACAAGCTTGTTGCATCTGAAGCAATAGACAAAAATATTTTCTTTTCACCCATAAGCATCTCTGCTTCCTTTGCAATGCTGGCACTTGGTGCCAGGGCTGTGACACTAACACAGATTCTGGAAGGGCTTGCCTTTAACCTGAAAAATACTCAGGAGCAGGAAATACATGAAGGTTTTTGCCAACTCCTCCACATGCTGAACCGTTCAGACAGTGAGTTCCAGCTGAGCCTGGGCAATGCCCTTTTTATAGAAGAGACATTAAAACCGTTACAGAAGTTCTTGGATGATGTCAAAAGCTTTTATGAATCTGAAGTCTTTTCTACTGACTTTAACAACTCTGTTGGCGCTGAGAATCAGATCAACAGTTATATTGAGGAAAAGACAAATGGGAAAATTGTTAAGCTAGTGGAAAATCTTGATCCTCTGACTGCAATAGTTCTCATTAACTATGTCTTCTTTAAAGGTAAGATATATCAAAGGGTGCAAAGCTAAAATGAAAAGAGAAAAAATGTAGTTTAAATATTTTAAAGGGAGGAAATCATGCTCAGTATCTGGAAGGTATTGCTATAAACCCATGTATATTTGTTGCCAGTAAAAATGTGTGCTCACCTGGTTTAATGAAATTTTAAAACAAATATCTTTGTTGAGTTTGGTAAATTCTTTCATGTGATCATAGACTCATGCTATAGTGAAAGATAGTGTTTTCAGTATTGTCTGTCTGTAATCGTCCCTAAGCACCTAAAAAAAAAAAAAAGATTCAGTGCTGTAACACCTGAGGATGCAGTAACATGAAAAAGAAATTTGCCCTAATGAGAGGAAGGCTGTGGGACTAGGTCCTGTTTATTCACTCTGACCATTCCTCTTTGTATTCCACTGAATTTTGTCTTAAGCCCATTGGGAGAAACCCTTCAGTATATCACAGACGAAACAGGAGGATTTTTTTGTGGATCAGAAAACATCTGTAAAAGTTGACATGATGTATCGAAAGGGTTACTACAGAAATTATTTTGATGAAGAGCTGTCCTCTTGGCTGGTTCAGATACCTTACAATGGAGATGTTGTGGCATTATTTGTTTTGCCTGATGAAGGGAAGATGAAGCAGGTGGAAGATGCCCTCTTGAAAAAGACTGTAACTAAATGGGAAAAGTCCCTCCAAGACAGGTAAGTTTTTTTTTGCTAAGGTGATAGGTGACCATGTTACAGATTAATAGTGTTTATGTCACCAAGACAAAACACTGAAAGACAGGTTATTTGACTGAACTCTATACACTTCATGGTTCCTCTGTGCTGGACTTCCCTTTCTTTAGTTGGAAAATGAAAATGAAAAAGAGCCATGGCTAGTGAACAAATAGGTCATTGAACTTGGGATCCATCTTGGGTTAAGTTCCTGGTTGAACCAAAAATTACTTAGCACCATGATGAAGTCAACAGACCTTGTTTGATACAAGCATTGGGAAACTACAATGGAGTAGCTGTTGGGTGTTAGGGTGTTGAGGGCATTCTATGTAAAAGTGGATTAATTCATCATTACTGCAAGTATTTCTGTGGTGGCCTAGGCCCTGTTCTGTATTCAAACAGCCTTAGGTCAGATAGCTACCATCTTTTAATAAAGCCCTCCTACCTGGCAGTAGTAGCTCTGTTTGCCACTGAGTTGGTATAGCTGTGTCTTCCACCCCACTCCTTGAACCCCACTGCAGAGGCAGGGGCTGACACAGAGTTATTCTGTTCCAGCCCTCCACATTAAGTAGCTAAGCAGATCAGAAATGTTATCTGAACCCTAAGAGAAGACTGTAAACATTTAAAAAAAACAAATGTGAAGTGTCAATATACTGAAGCCATTGAGGAGTGTTGCCTAGATGATGATTTGTCCTTATTTGTGTTGTTTGTTACAGAAAAATACATCTGCACATTCCAAAATTTTCTATTTCTGGTACCTATGATGTGAAAAAGATAGCCAAACAAATGGGTATGGTCGATCTGTTTACTGAACAAGCTGATCTGTCAGGGATTACTGAGGAGCCTGGACTGACGGTTTCAAAAGTAAGTCAGCATGTGAAAGCAATCACAGGATTTGCCTGTTCCCAGGAACCTGACATTAATATCCCACAAAAAGCTTATGCCAGTCTCTCTGAAGCATCACTCAATCATCAGTAGCTGCCAGTCTGAAGGCAAAGGAAGCCCCATCTTTCATAAACCTGAAGCCAAACATGCTTACAAGGGGTTGGAAAGGAGTTGGAAAGGGGTTGGAGGACAAGGAAGACATACATATAATTAAATGTTCTTTTGGCTACTAAACAAAATTATCTAATTAGTAGCATTAGCTTTGGTAAAATTTCCTCTAATTCCTCCTACAGAGGGCAAAAGGCTGTTATTCCTGCCCTTCTAGCGTTCTCAGAAAGTTATTTTTTTCAGCTAGATGACCGGGTAAATTCACAATAATACATGAAGCTGCCAAAGAAAAAATTGAGTCTAGGCTAAATTACCAGGTTTCTTTGCTTCCAGAGTTTCTTGTCATCAGTCATCTTGAGTGCTCTTTGGCTGCCTGCTGTTTGAGGGTTACTCTCTGGACAAGCAGTGAAGGAGGATGGCTTGAGCTGTGTGATGGCTGTTGGTGCTGTGGTGGGAATAGGAACAACTGGTGATGACCTTCCCAGAAGCTGCTACTGCTCAGTCTTGCTCCAGACAGGGCTCCCTTTGGCTGGACAAAGTGAAGAGGGTGGCAGGCTGCTCTCTTCTTGCTGGATTGTCAGCTGGGGGCTGTTTTGCTTTGTTCTTTTCAGGTGATCCACAGAGCCATGCTGAACATTCATGAGAATGGCACTGAGGCGGCCGGGGCCACAGTGAAGGAGATTAACTGGAGATCTGGGGATTTTTCTCGTCCGCCTAGAGTCAGATTCAACAGACCCTTTCTCCTGGTGATTCTGGATAAATTCACCCACACTGTCCTCTTCATTGGGAAAATTGTAAACCCTCGAAAAATGACTGATTGACAGACTTAACGCACATCACTGGCTAAATTCCTATGATCCAGTGAAACACTTATGTATGCATACCACTCTGTGCCAGTGCTCATCTTTCAACCATTATCCTTAGAAATGCTATTAATCCCTTAAAACACAAAAATTATTTTTCCTTGTCCAAAAGTCACTAGGATTTCCCACAACGTACACCTGAATATAGCAAGTAGTGTTAATGAAATACAAGTCACTTTTCACCAGTTTTGTAAGAAGCCCTTTCTGATGTGCTCCTGTGGGGATTTCAGTTGGTTCAAAGTCTCCAGTTGATGTACGTATTGCTGTACAGTCACAGAGTGTGCATGTGAAAGGAGAAACAGGAAAAAGGAGGTGCAAGTTTTAAGTCCTGTCTGTTTAACCCACTAACCCTTGATGACTACTCTTAGATTCAGATTTCTTTAATACTGGAGTGAATTTTCATTAATTTCTTTAGGTTTTCTAACCAAGTATGGCATAAAACTGCAGGATCAGTGACTGGGATGCTGGAGGAAACACCAATGTAAAGGGCTGATGGGTGCAGCTGTTTTACTTTGCCTTCCTCTGCCTCCTCCTCAGTGGAAGCCCTCCCCATGGAGACAAGAAGGTTGCTTTTGTTTTACAGATAATGTTAATGCTACTAGGGAAGGAATCCATAGCAGAAAAAAGACTTCTGTTTTATCCTACTAATATAACTATTGTTGCTAATGCTTGAGACAAAAGCCTGATGGAGTAGTCTGTGACATAAGCACCAGTTTTCTTTTCATGGATTTGTAGTCACTGTCATTTCTTGTTTCTACTGATGCCGCCTTCAGTATTCACTTTCTAGCTAGACTTGACAGATTGTGGTAGAAAAAAAGGAGGAATGAAAATTATAACTCCAGAAAGTTTGTATTTCCTCAGTAGGAACAGCAGAGCATTCCTAGGTACTGTTAACTTGGTTTAAGCTATCGTAAACACACAAAAAAGGCAGAAAATATTTCAGAAGTCACTGTTCTAAATGTTAGCAGTGGATTACTGCTATAGATTTTACTCTATAGTTACAGAGTAAAAACAGACTGGGAATTTGTATTTGTACTTTTTCTTAACTTAAGGTTTCTGGAACCCAACTACACAGGATAGTTGCATGGTTATGAAAGGATAGAAATACAAAGCAGTAAATATTTAAATTATTTTAATTTTTTTTTCCTTTAGTTTTTAAATCAACATCCTTAGCACATCTTATTAAAATATAGAAAGCCAATGAAAGCATTTAAATTATAGATTGATTAAATATTTTCTTACAGAATATCTCAAACTGGTAGGAAAAAAATATAAATGGCAGCATTTTAGACCTTAGTTTCTTAAGACGTCTGTGAAAAATATAACTTAAAAACTGTGGTGAACATTTTTAAAACACAATCCTTTTACTGGTTTGGGGATCTTTATTTTCTTTCAAATTAAATCAAAGTCATCAATATGAGTAAATTGTAGTGCAAGAATACCAATAAGGAATACAAAAATATTCCATGTCTATCTGCAGACAGGTAACAGTTGATATTCACTTTCAAAGTCCTCCTCAAAATCATATAAACCAATGACTAAAGTTTCTTACTCATAACTGTATTTAGTATGTTACGTGTTTAGTACCAAGTAGTTGGCTTCATGCCTCTAAACATAGGAGGACTTAGTGTAATACAGATAAACTCATTCTACAGAAGATCATTCAGAAGTTCTTGCCAAATCTCAGGGCTAGCTCAGGATGAATTGTCAAAGTCCAGCTTTGCAATGACAAATAACTCTGTAGGCAAATATTAAGACTATGTTTGCTGTTCCTCACAGACCTCAGATCAATAGTCTCTGTTTGTTAGTAGGGAAAAAATACCTAAATGGTACTTTGCTAACCACATCTCACTTTGAGAAGTAACCTTGCCTCTTAAATAATTTGAAAGTGGATAGACCAAAATGAAGCTGATTTAAGACCTGGATGACCAGAAAATGTCATGGTAAGGAATCATCTTCAGATGGCTGTAGGAACCATACATGTCTTGCCCTGGTTTTCTTTCTATTTTGGCAAAAAATAGGGAATGCCACTCACTGCAAATGTGCAGCAAATTTGTTTAGTAAATAATGAGCATAGAAGAATTGCACAACTCCCCCACCAAAACTGTCAGCATTAAGGTTGTCACAAATCTATTTGCTCAGGACAGTGTTTCTTCTTTCAGTCTGCTTCTTTTTTGCTTCTCCTTCCATGGATTTTTGTTTCTTGGTTGGCTCTCTGACTGTGAGTTTTGCAACCAAGAAACTTCAGTATAACTAAGGAATAACTTTCGTCCTAGCTAGTTGAGAGTTGCTGCTGCCACTGCATGCAAGTACTGTGATGGGCCACTTCAGTGCAGGGACATTGGTGGAGGATGGAGCTGGTGAGATGAGCCACACGAGGGACAAAGTGCAAAGGACATCTTCCAATGCAGCTTGCACTGGTGTCTACACACAGATATGATGTGGGAGTGCATGCAACCATGCGCACACACGAGCTGCAGCCTCAGCACTGCCTGTGCGGACCATGAGGGAAATCTGGGATGGTATGGCTGAAAGCAGCCTCTGTAAAGGCTGAAAGCAGTCTTCTCTTGTGGGTTAACTGCCACAGAAGAACTGCCAACATGGCAGAAACTTTGGAACAGTACACACTGAGCAGCTCCCTGAAATAAGGAGAAAAGGAAAACATGCAGTGTGGAAATAGCAGTAAACTGTATTTGTTGTCATATTTAGGAACTAGAAGTGAAACAAAGACTCAAAACATAAATGAGGAGCTCAGAAACCAAGGCTAACCCATGGTGGAGATAGATTTAACTGTTATCTACAAATTATGTGAAGTTCAACAGACACTGGAAGGAAACCAGAGGCAATTTTGAGTAGCGTTAAAAATCATTAAAGAAGGAACAAGCAAAAGCAGAAAAGTATATATTGTTGTGGGGGCAGAGAGAGGAATAGTATGCTTGAGGTATAGAAGAAAATAATGTATTTCCAACAGCCAGTGCTTAGTGCCTGTGCACAGGTCTGTCATTGTGCCCAATGTTGTACAGCACCCACTGGGAAGAAATTAAAAGCACATAACAGAAGCAATAGCCTTAAATGTCATGGGCTGAAAAAAAAAAACATATTCTGCTGGAAAGACCTACTAATACTCTGCTAAATGCACAAAATAAGGATGGAACACCTCTCCTATGAAGAAGTGCTGAGAGAATTGGAATTGTTCAGCCTGGAGAAAAGAAGGCTTTGGGGTGACCTAATTGCAGCCTTGCAGTACCTGAAGAGACCCTACAGGAAAGATGGAGAAGGACTTTTTACCAAGGCCTGGAGTGACAGGAAAGGGGGAGTGACTTCAAATGGAAACAGAGTAGGTTAGATTAATATTAAGATGGAATTTTTTACTGTGAGAGTGGTGAGGCACTGAAACATGTTGCCCAGAGAAGTTGTGGATGCCCCATCCCTGGTAGTATCAATGGCCTGGCTGGATGGAGCCCTGAGAAAGCCTGGTGTAGTGAAGGTGTCCCTGCCCATGGTATGGGGTTGGAACTAGATGATATTCAAGGTCTCTTCTAACCCAAACCATTCTATGATTCTATGATGTCATATATTTCATGTCATTTTCTCAAAGTCTAGCAATTGCCACACAGTTAGTAATTAACATATATTCCTGGGCAAAACTATGTGAATTTCTCAGCTTTTAAAGAACTTGGTGATTAATCAGGACTGAAAACATGGCTTCTATTGCCACCAGGAACTTGGCATCTGTGAAGGTGCTATAGCTGAGACCCTCATAGCCAGCATCCGTCACCTGCTAATCACAAGAACCTCTCAGCTCAGGAAATCCATGTGAGAGATGTATTCCTCAAGGTAGTGCTCTCCTGCAACCTTCAAAGAGCATTAGTAACCCCAAATGCCCCATGCATACTCCTGGCATATCAGAGTGAGTTATCAGCAGCAGAATCACCTGTGCTCAGGGACAACTGAGCAGCAGCCCACGGCGTGTCAGGACTTGTAAGTTCCTGTGAGCCAATCTGCTGAGGAGGGGTTGTTGCTGGGGCATCCATGGGAGATTTAAATGTCTCTGGGAGTGCGTCACATCAGATGTGGTGCAGCACTTGGTGTGGGCAGGGTGTGCAGGGAGGGTGCTGCAATCTGCAAGTAGGTCCACAGCTCAGGTAAGTGCTAAGAGCTCTTGGTCTCTGCTGTAAAGGTGGGCTCTTGCCTCAGAGCCAAAACCAGTGTATCTACTGAGACAGCCCCTGAGAAGCCTGGTGCTTCCACCCAGATGGGACTGGCAGGGAAGGGGATGTCAGTACAGGTGGTAGCTTGCAATGGATGCCCAGATGCTTCCACTGGAGAAAAGGCTGTTACCTGCATAAAGTGTGCACAGGTTGATGACCTGTTGTGGCAGATGAATTCCAAGAGATAGTTAATAGGCTTGAAGTATTAGAGGGGCTGAAACAGAGCTAGATAACATGGCTTCTGAAATGGGGCATATTTAATTATAGCACTGGCTACCAGGAGACTGCAAAAGCTGAAAGTTTAGAACAAAAAAAAAAAAAAAAAAATGCATTTCACTCAAGCGTTTCCAAGCCTTCTTAATGGAAAGCCATAATACTAACTCAGTAATTCTTCTATATGTTAGATTCCTGGCTTGTGCTCTGTCATTTGGCCAGGAGACAAAAAATATCTGTGGTTATTTTACTCCTGCAAAGGCCTGGAAAAGAGTTGCATTTCTCTTCTTCAAATACAACATGGTTTGGTCATTTTTGCTATTTCATCTGGGAAAAAGGGCTGGGAAGCAAATAGGTTTACAAATCAATCAGAACTGGATAAGCATATAAGCAAAGCATGCTCTAGCTGAGGTTGTTGGCTTTCCAACCCATTCTTGGGATTTTCATTCCTTCTGAGTAGCTGACTTTGACATTGCTTGTGAGATTTCTCCAGTTTAAATGGACCTACAAGTGAGTGTAATGTGTTAACCAAAAAGTACATCTTGGACTTTTATCACAGTACGTTTAAAAGACCTAAACCACTAGCTGCCTGCATTGAAAAAAAGATGAAAAGGATGCAATCTTTCTCAGAAGATTATTTACAGCCTCTAGGATTGTTTTTACATTCTCATTCAGTTGCCTTATGCTGTGTGAAGTGCAAGCAATAAAAGAAAGGGCAGAGAGGACACCTTGCTAAGGGGGCATCTTGCAAGGGGTGTGAACATGAGCTAAGACTTGTATTAGGGCTCATGTTGCCTGTTACTCGTGGTACAGTTTCTTAAGGGTGGGTTTGATAGTGATGCTAAAGGGCATCACCTCTCTG
Source organism: Dryoscopus gambensis (assembly GCA_013389985.1). Taxonomy (NCBI): domain Eukaryota; kingdom Metazoa; phylum Chordata; class Aves; order Passeriformes; family Malaconotidae; genus Dryoscopus; species Dryoscopus gambensis. The sequence continues at coordinate 84,443 of WEIT01036828.1, read as the reverse complement.
CAAAGGAAGGACTGAGAAAATAGCTGCTCTTGTGAAATGGTGAGAAAACAGAAATATTCTTGGGGGTTCTGTGAAGAAACATGTTATGTCTTGAAGAGCACTGCTCTTTCCCAAATAAAAGGCAGAGGGGTGAGGAAGAGGGGAATTACCAAGACAGCCACATTTTGCTGTGAGAGGCAGTGGCTTAAGCTGAGGTGCCTCTTGCAGCTGCCATGATACAGGAAAGGAGGAAAGCAAGAGCAGCCTGACAGTACAGTGAGGCTAATTAGCTCCTCTGCCTGAGCAGACCACCAGGCAATGTAGACCTTGAGTCCTTCTAAGGCTTCACTGTAACGTAATTAACAGATATTAAAGTTTTTGGCATAAAGAAGCCAGAAAGTCATGCCAATAGAAAGAGAAAAAAGGAAATTATTGTAGGAGAGAAGATTTAACACTAAACATTTCACCTCTGTCAGTTAGATATTTAGTCATGAGGCACAGACTCAGACACATGCAAGTGCAACTTGCACTACTGCTTCTTCTTTGCTTGGAGTTCAGAGTTTGGCTGGATGTTTGGCTGGCCACACAGGGCCTTTAAGGCTTTAAAACTTGGAAACACTCAGAATAAAGATTCTGCCCTTGTGTTAGCTCTCCACTCCTGTGTCATTTTGTGACACTTTCATTTGCATTGTCTTTTATATACTTCAGAGCATATGTAGTGCTTTAGGCTTTTGACTCTCGCATATCCTTGAGTCTTTGGCACTGGCGTCCTGAACTTTTTCTTCAAGGCAAGGTCATATGAAGGAGCTGGCAGCTGATGTGATACAAACGCTTCTTGCTCCTTCTTCTTTATTCTGGGAGTACAAGGGGCTCTCCCTACACCAAGCCACGTAGCATTTGTGGAGCACTGCAGCAGTTTCTTTCATGGGACATTTATACCTGTTCTAACTGCCACCAATTTCTACGCCATTATCTGCCCAAGGACTGCTCCCTGCCAAGCTTAGAGAGGTGATGGGTCCCTCTCTCTTTTTGATTTTTGTACATCTGGTATGGTAGGGTTAAACCCAGTCTTTAGTTCATTCAATACAGTGCTATGAATCATAAATGAAACTCAGACCTATTCCAATTTGAGATGACTCACTTTTTGGCCAGTTTTTGGACAGCATAACACGGGGGTTCCTTAAAGAAATAATTCCGTTTCTTTACTAAAAAGAAATCAAGAAAAAGAGGAGTCAAAAACCACAGCTGGGATAAACACACACAGTTTTAATTCTTGTTTCTTGAAAAGAAGTATTTTTTCTGTACTTGGATTGCTGTACAGATGAAGGCACCACAGATATACATCTTAATTTAATACAACACAGCAAAATTAAAAGAGCCAGCTTGTTCAGAGGCAGTAAGAACAGTCGGCTATCTCTTCTATTTCCATATTGAAAAGCAAATCTATGTTTATCTAGTTTCCTTCTTACTGATATTGATTCTCAAAATGTTCTTCCCTTGATCCCCCAGGAAACCCAGCTCTGTTTTCTTTCCAAGGCACTCCAGTTGGATGTGACATGTGTGCTTTGGATGGAGGTGGAACTTGGGTGGGGGAAGATGATGAAAGGTCAAGAGAAGTTTAAGGGGAAAACAACCCCTCTAAACACTTCAGTATTCATGGAGTCTGGCAACACTGAACTGACCACTGAGACCTAAGTCTTGTATCTCATTTCTGTGGGCAAAATAGAGGAATTATTTTTGGCACTCTGTGGATTTTTTGGCTGTTTCAGTCTTTAGATACTATTTCAAAGACATTAATTAAAATGCCTATTTTTCCTCATTGTTTTCACTCTGGTCTTTGAGTTCATAGATCTGAAGTAGCACAAAATTAACCTCTGTAGCAAATACTGATGGCTTTCTGTGCAGAGATGGGAAATTTTCTCACATTTTCTCACTCAGACATCAGTTCCCTTCCTCGTTATCTTGTAAAGGACAGCCAGCAACTAAAAAGTCCACTGTGTGACTGGGTTTCAATCCCACATACTAACTGGTCACTCACTCCACTGAATAGTACCTCTCAAGAGCTGTAAATTACCTACACATCTCCTGGAAAGCAGCAATGTAGTCGAAACCTGACCCTACTAAAGGTAGGTACCAGCAATACTTACTTTACATTTCAGCTTTACAAGCAGATCTAGGCAATGGCAGGTGTCAAGAACATTCAGTTTCCTCCTTGGAGTCTTTCTACTGCCTTTGACAGGCCATCCTGGGGTAGGGGAGGAAAGCATCTATGTGGATTTGGCTTCCCAAAGACCTACCCTGAGAGAAATGAGAGAGCAGAAAATCCATGGAGGTTTTCTTTCAATTAATGCTAAGCAAGGCCCAGCTGAGCAAATGCAATGGCTTCTCTGCAAATGACAGCCCAGAAGTTCCTGGATCATGACAAAGAGATGCATAATGCTGGAGCTGGCAGAAACTGAAGAGAAGACCAGAGAACAGTTTAAATGTAGAAAATTCTGATAAGGAACATGCTTTTACCATGAGGCGCTTAAGTACTGGAGGATGTGGTCCAGAGAGGCTGCAAAATACCTGTGCTTGGAGACATGTACCCAAGAAACTTGATGTTTTGAGCAAAGGGCTGGATTAGATGGTCTCTGGAGGTTTCTTCCAACCTAGATTTTGATTCTAAGATTGTGTTGCGCAGGCACAAAACCTGTGGGGAAAACACACTGGGAACCTTGTTAACTCTGTTTTCCTGAAAAGTAAAATACTTCATATAGAATGATGGTTTTAGAAATATGTTTTAATGTCGTGGTGGCCCTACCCACTACTGGGCTGTGGCAATCAACCGCCCACCAAGCCCTTGCCATCCAATGGATGGATGAAAGCGAATCTGAGGGCGGGTCGGTGGGCGGAACAGAGGGCTAAGCCACCACCCCCTATTCCAGAGAGTTCTGCCCTGTTTGACACCCTGTTGGCTCCCAGTTCTAACTCCTGCCTCCCTGCTATCCCTATTGGTTGGAGATCGGTTGTATCCTCCCCCTTACTCGTACCCCATTGGTTGCTTCCCCTCTCGCCATGCCTTTCCGCCCCTGTATATAAATCATGTACACCCGCTTTCTGGGTCTCTTCGTCCCTGGACCCTCTGGGTAATAAGATATCTGGAACCCACACAAAAGACCCCTCTCTCTTCTTTGCCTCTGGGCGATGCTCGCTAGCACACCCAGCAAGTCAGGATGTGTTTCCTCCCACGAGGAGCCAGCACAAGAGCCCAATTTATCACCCTGCTGATATGTCCACAGACGTCTGCAGGAAGGACACTGCATCCCCTCAGACCGAAGGCATGCCCCAATAGCGTCATTTTAATGTCTCATTATAGTCCCCAAGTTTTAATGTTTCTCTGCCATACTGATTATAAGTTTGGTGCAAGAAACCATTCAACAACATAACTGGAGAGAAGCTGAACAAGATTTCTATTACTAAGTGCATGCATTGTTTTGTTAGAGAAGCACAGAATAGCTTTCTCTTGCTTTTTTACTTAAGCCTCTTTCCAGCATTTCCCGTTCCCTGCTCTCTACTAGGTAGGTCTGCTTCCAGTCCCTGGGCTGGGTTTCCTCATATGAAATCACTCCAGGGAGCCACTGCATCAGCAACCTCCCTTTACACTTCTACTGTCCAACCTCTGTTGCTATGAAATTTGCCCACTTTCTTTACAGGACATTCACAAAGATTGCCGAATTTTGCTGGGAAGCGCATAGAAGCTGGACTAGCCAGGGCTGCTGAATGTAGATTCAGTTCTTGTCTTCTCACTACTCAGTGGTTATCATTGATTACAGCTGTAGGTTAAACTGTCTGTAGCAAAAATAACCAACTGATGAAACCTTGGCTCAGAGTTTTGAGTTTGTAAATCTATGTAAGGGATGATGGACCTCAACACTGAAAAAAAAGGTATAAATCATATTTTTAAAGTATAAAGGGAGATGCTGTACACTTTAATCCATTATTATCTCTGTGCATACCTTATGCTGCCTTAAGCAGCTTGTGTGCTGCACTCAGAGCTTTTACACCCTGAAACAATTTTACATGTTGGAGATATTAAGGATTATGGGCTTGGCTGCACAGATTTTGGTTTCTTGTGTGATCTAAACTTTTGCCATGATTAAAGAAGAATATGAAATCTGTAGCTTGAAAACAGCCTCTATCAAACTCAAACTGAAGAATATGTTAATGTTCTTAACTGAAACTTCTTTTTAAATTGTACAGAGGGAAGCAGGATCTGTTGGAAAAGACAACTTGAAATTCAATTACACAATACTAGAAGCAAAGAAAAATTTCAAGGAGTGATCTTTATTTCATATGCATACATGCATCACTAGCCAGCTGTACAAACAGTGTGCCAGCAGCACACTGTCAGATTAAGTTGGGCTAATTAAACCTTATTCCTTTGTTAGGCACGGCTCATTGAACAGCCACTGTGTAACTGTGTACAGAAATTCAGCAATGCTAACAGTCTTAGCCAAGTCAAAACATAAGGGGAGAGGGAGGGAAGAGTTTTCTTTAATATAAATGACAAAAATCAACATGGCTGCCTCTCTTGAAAGTGTAAGCACAATACATCAGATCAGAACGACTTTGCACACAAACGGTGTTTGTATCAGAGCTAAGAGCAAAATTATGTTTCTTTAGCAAATGTGCTGAGAAAAACGAAGCAAATCGCTGAGAGACATTTCAGTGCATCCAGAGACTGTGTTTGCATGTCTTACATAAGATTTTACATTGCTGTTTTTAATGTCTCTTTTAAGCCAATCATTACTACAAAAAAAAAAAAAATAACTACTTAGGACCAGTAACACTTTTTCATGGATAAACTTTCCACTAGTATAACTAGAGTTTTCAAAATTTGAGTTGTAAAAGGACATTATTCTAGTAACAGCAGGGCTCCTGGATAAAAACATGACTTGGCCAGCAAATATCAAACACCTTAAAATTTCTTTCAGACATCTGCCAGATGTACCCATGAAGTATAGATTGATTACTAAAACATTTTTTGTTTCATCCATAAACATGGATTTAAGAAGTCTGTTTCCAGCCATTCTGGTTTAAGAAGTTCACTTTCCACACAACACAGAAAACTGTGATTTAATACATAAACTCTACTTTTTCTCAGAATCAATAAATACAATAGCTAGAAAGGAAACTTTTGGGAGTTTAATGAATGAAACAAAATGGGATCATCTCCTTTCTTTCCTGAGGCTTTAATGATGAAATATTATCTTCAAGGCTTTGAAATATGAAAATGGTAACACAACCATTTTGCAAATCTCTTTATACCTGAGCTGTGTTTCTCCCTGCACTTCTCTAATTGAAACAGCTTTTTACATAGTTAAGTGTTAAAAAAAAGTTAGAGGAAAATCTTGAATACATTTTGTAATTATGAAATACAAAATTTGTTATCCTGAAGTAATGATTTTAATGGCAGTCAGAAACTGAAATCCTGCTGTATTATGTTTGACTGACGTGAATCATAGATCTATGTTCTTCCCAGATAATTTGACAATACTATTCATCATCTATAGCTTCTATTATCATTGTTTGAAATGGATATGTTTACCTCTCAAATTATGCAAATTATTGAAGACTCATTAAAGTAACAAGTTCCTGATATTAATCTCCATCTACACTATAAATGAGCACGTGAGTTCTGTCTAATGGGCTAACAGAACTAACAAAAATATTTGTGGGAAAATAAATGCAGGAAAGATTCTTACATGAACCAGGACAAAACAGTGTGACTTGCCTTCCATGCATCTATCTTCCTTCCCTGCTGACTGGAAGGCCAGGGGTGGGCAGACCTTTCAGTCCTGTTGCAAGAATAGCAATGAGTGGGAAAATCTGACTGCAACCATCTATGCCTTCAAGACATACTTTAGATAAGTTCTTCAGCCTAACACTGACTACTGCCCCAGAGCCAGCCCCCACAGTCACTGCATCCTCTCAGCTGGAGTCTGGTGCCAGGGTAAGCAATGGTGAATTTTGGTAATGCAACTACTGTCTTTGTGGACAGGACATGAAGACAGCCTTGGGCCGGCACGGCTGGGGCTGCAAACAAGGCGTGCTGTATTTGCTGACAAAAGGAGCTAGGTAGCTTTAAAAGAAGCATTTTCAATAAAATTTTAGGAAAACAGTCCCATTTTTAGGAAGAAACTAAGGTGTAAAACTAAGTAACAGTGTAGGCAAGCTTTACACATTACTGTCTCCAGAAGCAGGCCCTGGGGTAGACCAGCTCTTGGCTTGGAGAACCTCTGCTGACCTCCCTGGTAGGATGACAAACCTATTCTTCAAGACACCATCTCATGAGAACAAGGATAATTGAAGCAAAGAGCGGCAGATTTTGAGAGAGTTTCAAAAATCTATCTAACAAGAGACTAATACAGATGAATGTCTGAACAGCAAAAATGTTTGTGTTTCTGTCTCTGACACAGTTTTCTCACTGTACTGAAGCATGTTTTGGTTCACTTCAGAGTCATACAGGGAATCCAGAATTAGCCCCAGTGCTTGCATATAATTCTTTACAGCACTGTCCCTCTCCTGCTACCTTCTGCTTCAGCTGGCCCTTCGGCTGCACAATGGAGTCCATTGTACAGGGTTCCTCTTCTGTTGAGACCAAACCAAGGTTCAAAGAAAGCCTCTGAATATAGGGCTGTTCTGAACTGCTGCCAAGTTCATTTGTGGGGGAAAAAAACCAAGTCACATGTTGATTACCTCTTCTGCTCTGCTTTTCTTGTACTGTGTTGAAGCAGGTGCCCAAGCTGCATGATCAAAAATCTAAAGCCCCAGTGCAGGCCATAACACACTTCAGGAAATGCCTTAGCACTTGTGTCCTGAGCTGGCAATAAGCTGGGAAAGTGTATCTGGTAGTACAGCTGCTCATGGCCATGGACCTCTCCTCTTCAAAGTGTGTTTGCAGATGGCTTTTATGCATGTTTGGGGATAACAAACATTAAAGCCAGCTGGCCCTGCGAGCACTGACTTCTACCTTCTCTGCATGGCTACATCAGCATTTATCTGTGGCCTCAGACAGTTTTCTTTTTATCCATGTAATGTTTAACAGAAGTGTAAATGTTTAATGCTGCTCACCTCTATGACTAAAGAAGTGCCCAGAACCACCAAGAACCCGACTGTTTTGGAGCACCATGAGCACCTGTCTCTTTTTCCCTGAAAGACTGCATTTGTGCCATCGGGCATTCTGGCTTATACATTCATTCAATTTAAATGCAGAGTTTTTGTGGCTGACAAAAAAAGAAAATAGGCTGCTCCAACAAGCCTCACCTGACCTTCACAAGTGCTCCAAGGGACAGCAGCAATTGGTACTCTAGTAAGAAAAAAATACAAATTCAAAATCAAAATACTTAACAGCAATCTTTGGCTATATCTAAAGCAAGCATGCAGAGTTAAGCTGTATTCCATAATAAAAAAAAAAAAAAATTAAAAATGTTGAGTATGTAAATACCCTGCAGAGAACCTATTTGCATGCCCAAGGCCATGGATTCCAGTAGGTAAAGAATTACCTCTGAAAGCAGCACAGCTGGGGACTGGGAGCAGCTGTGCCTGCACTGTTTTACATACACATCTCCTTGGCTCTCCAGCATCCAGGGGACTGTGCTGTCCCTTGCTGAGCCAACAGTAACAAGTCCTGCAAAGTGCAGCAGAGGCATAGAGGGACTAAGCAGGCATTCTCCTGGCTGGCTGATGAAACCATGCATCTGAACAGTTCATCCATGTGTGAATGGTGGCAAACCTGCTTCACAGCACTTATCTTCCTTGGGAAGATTCTCGAGAAATACATCTTTATAAGAAAGATGAGACTTACTGTTTGTGACCGCCTTGATTTATTACTGGTTAATATTTCTGGGCTACTCTCTTCCATCACTTACCATTGTTTGATGTATTTGAGACTAGGCTGCTATTAATATACATTACAGCTGTTGCATTTGTTCAGTATTGTCTTTGGGTACTTGCAGTGTTGGCATATATTTTAAACAGCTTTTTCAAGTGCTAGAGTCTACATTAAGGACTTTTCAGATCTTGATAGGTTAGGTGGTCCTTAACAGAGATACAGAAAGAATCATTCAGTTGTAAGGAGACTATTCAATAAATTCTCACAGAGCTAAAATTCACCATTTCTACGTGACTGAATGAGGTACCCTCTGTATTTTTGAGACCAAGAGGACTTGTTGGCTTCTGAGTAGTGACCACTGGGGTTTCTACTGTGTAGAAATAAAAGACAAGATGTTGACACATAAGTGGAGTCCAGTAAGCTGGGTACCATGACTGAGGACAAGTGTTGCTCCTTGTAGCTCCCTTACCCTGGCCTTCAGAGCTTAGTGCTGGGCAAAATTGTGTTTCTGAATGAGCAGTTATATCCATCTCAGGTAGCACATAGGGCAGAGTAGCTGCTCTTGACACCAAAATATCATTTCCATTAAATATTTGCTTAGGAATTGCATACCCTTTGGGATGTAACACTCTGCTCTACTGACCAGCTGGGCCCTGTGGTCTTTGCTCTCTGTTTGGAGTGAAGAGATGTGGACACATGCTACAAGGTCCAAGAACACTGCCTTCATGAGCATTCAGCTTTGTGCTTCTAGGTAATATGTATATGAAGTCATGTAATGTTTAACAGAGGAAAACAGCAGTACGAGTAAAGCAGCAACAAACAGCACAGCCCATTGAGAGCAAGAGCCTTCTGAATGTAAAGTAAGTACCCAGTTATCTTTACCTTAACGATTTTGACCCAGCTGTATGCTATTTAGCTAAGTGAGTCATAAAGCACATCTGCTTTTAAGGGTGAAACCTAGTTTCCAAGTGCTCAAATGACAGCTGAACTTAATTTCAAGAAATTTTGAATAGCAAATTCTGGGGATTCATTATAGCAGCTCCACAGAGTATAAGTCTGCTCTGAATATTTATCCCAAATAGCTCAAAAACACTTAGAAGAAATCTGCTTCAATAAAAGAAGTATTCTGACTTCTCAACTGTCAATTTTTGTTTATCATTACTATTTTTCCCTAAAGCTTACAACTAGGAAACCAAAACTGAAGTGAATGAGTAAATGTCTTGATTACACTAAGATGCTCCAGACAGAATTCACAAACTGGTTTTGCTGTGCCAAAGTCCTCCATAAATTACAATTTACCAGATCACACAGAGCAAAGCAGCAGAAAGACAAGTCAACTCCTTTTCACCCAAACCTTAGTGGTCAGAGTGCTGTCACAGGGTGGAGAAAATCCCAGTAAACATCTCATCGGCCCTCCTGGACCCATGAGTGCCTTTACCATTGACTGGGGAGTGAGCAGGTAACTCATGATCTTCTGCCTGAAGCTGTTTTGTTTCAAGTAGGACATTAGGCAAAGGCTATTTGGAGCTTTTCTAGTCTCTGGAACCATCTTTTTAATGGGAATAACTCTTACCTGTTTTTTGACAAGTTAAGCATCTTAGACACCACAAGTCATCCCAGCATGTTCTTGGTCTAACTAGTAAAAGAGAAAGCAGTAAACAAACAAAGAAAAAAAGAATATTCACAGTCACTACAAATGTCCGAGATGCCCTGATCCAGTCTTGCTCCTGAGCACTACTCTGGCCTTAATTATATTTACCCTAAAAAGGATACTTTCCTGCTGACATGAAATTTGGAAAGACAGGAGAGGCCAAGTCCACACCAATAGTCTCACCTCCCCATAAGAAGATGTGGTATATGCACAAGAAGGAACCCATCTGGAAGATGAGTGACATGAGTGGTCATTTAAAATAAACATATTCTAATCTAATCAGGTATTGAAGCAGAAAAATTTTACCAGCCCTTGTGATTAGTCACTTTGTATGCTAAAATGAGTGAGGAGTAAGAGAAATAGTGCTTTTGAATGCTACAATCTTGTATTGTTTCCCTGTGATATGGCACTGTCACTTAACATAAACCTCATTCAAACCCTAATAGCATAATAATCCTAGGAGTTCTTAAGAGATAAAGATAAAAGAATTAATCAGAATGTTTCTGATGTGTTGCTTTGCCATTAAAAAAAAGGTGCCTTTTCATTTCTTCTCTCCCTTGGACTCTTATTTTTCTTTAATCCTCACATGTTTCTTTCCCCGCTAACAAGGAACTTTTGTAGGTGGAGTAAAGCAGAACTGAAGTAGGCAGCAATGGACAGGAATTACAGGTAAACTCAGAAGCACAAGGATCTAAAGAAACACTTCCATAGCAGAGGAGGAGGTCAGGAGATAAGAGTGATTACCACTTGAAGGCAGTAGCAGACAAATAAAAGATGAGATGTCAATACAACTGACCTCCAGCATCCAAGACCTTGTGTTCTTTGTCCAGGCAGTAGCTGTGAAGAATGACGAAGGCCACCCTCCCGCTGTGCTTGCTGGTGGCTATGCTTCACCTCAGTGCCCACAGCCTGACACAGACTGACCACCACGCTGACCAGCCTGAGGCAACTGACCCCCATGAGCAGCATTCCCATGAGAGAGATCCTCTTGAGTCCTGCCAAAGGATAGTTCCCACCAACAGAGAGTTTGCCTTTCAGTTTTACAGGCAAGCAACCACCCAAGAAGCTGGCAAGAACATTTTCTTTTCCCCAGTCAGCATCTCTGCTGCCTTTGCCCTTCTGGCCTTGGGCTCTCGAGGCACTAGCCAGGCTCAGGTGCTGGAAGGGCTGGCCTTTAACCTCACCACCATCCAGAAGAAGGAGATACATGATGGCTTTCATCATCTCCTCCTCTTGCTGAACCACCCTAGTAGCCAGGTGCAGCTGAGCATGGGGAACACCCTGTTCATGGACAAACACCTGAAGCCAATGAAAACATTTCTGAAGGACATCAAAAAACTGTACAGAGGAAAAGTAGTTTCTAGTAGCTTCCAGAATTCCACTGAAGCTAAAAAAGAGATCAACAATTACGTAAAGAATAAAACCCATGGGAATATAAACCAAATACTTGAGGACCTTGATCCCAACACTCTGATGGTAATTGTTAACTATATTTATTTCAAAGGTAAGTTACATAGATGCCACTTACTCCATCTGTTTAGTGCTGTTTCACCTGCACTAGAACAAGTGCATCAAGTTATTTCTGAATAATTTTTAAATGAATGTGTTTAGATGAGACTATTATGAAAAAAAAAATTGAAAGTTTTCGACTTTGAAACCTCTTACACATCTAATTTTTTCTAGCATATATTTAGACTTCTAAGCATAGAAGTTCATTTACTTGCAATATTCAGGTTCAGGGAATTTCCAGAGCACAACAGATTCATGCATTGTTAAATTTTCTTGTCAGACTTAATCTACTTATTATTTTAAAAATTAAAATGTTTTTACATTGTATGTGTGAAGTAGAAAACTAAATTCTGAAGATGATGATTAACCAAATTGCCAAAAACTTTAATTTACTTACAGTCCATGACTATTAAATGGGTAGGTACCTCTGGAGGTGGAATCCAAATGTTCTACACCTTGTCATCACATTACACATATACCAAGAGGTATTTGAATGCATTGCTTTGGCAATGATTAACTTCTTAGATGTTCATTTGTAGCAGCATGCAGGACATACATGGAATTTCCCACCCAGGAACGAATATTTGGCAAGCTGTAATCCTTATCTATCTGTTTAGTGAGTGACCTGTTTTAATACAAAATAAAATATCATAGAAAATTCAGTTAAATAAACACCAGGAGAAAACCATTCTGAAGACGAAAGACCTTGAGGTCTTATTCCATTTACCATACTGGAGTTATGTTCAAGTCCAAAAGTTTGTGTTTCTCTGGCACATGAGCTTTTCCTTAGTGCCACAAGATGAAAAACATAAAAAAGCATGTAAGGACCTTAACATGCCACCTTTTAAAAGTTAGACATCTGCTGTGAAACTTGCTTTACAAGCAATATTCTGAAAACAGACAGAAAATCACTGGATTCTGGTCAGTTTTCATTTGCTTCAAATAAAACATAAGGTAATATGATGAAGTTACTTCATTTAATTTATCTGACTTAGTAAGTTGTTGTACAAGTCCATACAGAATTTAACCTGGGATATTTAATTGTTACGGAACACAGTTGAGCAAAGATGACAGAGAATAAGATCTTTAATAAACTTGGAATAACTTCTACCTTCACGTATAAGTGTAAATCTTCATATGTGGGTTTATTTCTTGTACATTAGTCTGGACTATATTAATATATCCTCATTGAAATAAGTATTCAATTCCATTCTTTCTTTTTTGGTTTTAAGCCTACTGGGAAAATCCTTTCAATATTAAGGGGACTCACAAGGACTATTTCCATGTGAATGCAAAGACCTCAGTTGAAGTGGAGATGATGATTCGAGATGGATTTTATAAAACATACTCTGACAGGAACCTGTCTTGCGAGGTGGTGCAGATTCCTTACAAGGGAGATGTTGCAGCATTGTTTATCCTGCCCAATAAAGGAAAAATGGAACAGTTGGAACGTGCCCTGACAAAAAACACTGTTTCTAACTGGGAAGGAGCTCTTCAAAAATGGTAAATACAGAATTTTGATTTGATGATTCAAGGTAGTCAGAATCCAAAGTCTGAATGCTATGGTCAGGTCTTACAGTTACTATCTTGTATTTTTGACAGGAGGTTTAAACATCGGAATAAGTATAAAGGGTCAGACCAAATGATTTGATACTTTCAGGAAAAATTAGAATCAACATTGCCTTGTGATGAGAGAGGAGATCTCTGAGGTGGGAAATTTAATTCTTTTTCCCCCACACATTTTCTAGTTGATACTAAGTGTCTCCATTTCCCTTGTCTCCAGCAAAATGTTTTAAGAGTGGTAATATTGACATAGCAGCCAGATCCCTCAGAGGGAATGGGGTGTGAATTCCAAAAGCAGAACCTTTAAGGTTAGAAAAAGAAAGCAAACTTTGTCCCAAAAATGCTGGCAGCGCTACTGCTTACTGTCTCATCAAGTGACTGTGTTGCAGAAACATACAAGAAACATGAACGGATGTCTTTCTCCTTCCATAGATTCCTATCTTCCAGACCAGCATCTTCCCATCTTCTTTTTCTTGCTATGTTTTTTAGATGAAAAGACTAGCATTTTAGCACAGAAGAACCAGCAGCAAGTTGGGAATCTTCAGTCCGAGGCATGCTCTGATTGCAATAACTACCATAATTTTCTTTTGAATTAACAGGAGGATAGAATTGCGTATTCCGAAACTATCCATTTCAGGCACCTATGACTTAAAGAAGATCTTAATGAATCTGGGTGTAACTGATGTGTTTTCTAATCAGGCTGATCTGTCTGGAATCACAGGAAACCCTGATGTGAAGGTTTCAAAAGTAAGTTTGTCAGCAGAAACAACCATCTGTGGATTCCTTAACATCCAATTGCTTTACCCTAAGCTCGCCTGTGAAATTTTACTTATTGGTAGGGCTGGCTGATAATTTGAAATAGAACATTTAGCTGATAAAGTCTCCTTAAATTCCCTCAGACTTCTTCAAGATCTGGAGATAAGGATATTTTCTTTTGTTTTTCTTTTGACAGGCAAAGGTGGAGGGTGGGTGGAGGGGTGGATTTAGCATTTAACCACAAAACTAAACACAGCGTATTTTCTGCATGTGAAAGAAGGGCCTATGGGTAACTGCATTGTGGATGTCTTGCAGCAGCATATCCACCAAAAAAGGGGCCTTTTTCAAATATGTATTCTATAATTTTAAAGGATGTAAAAACTGCTGCTGCCATTGAAGGCTCTTTTGAGTGCTAAAAATGTAAAAGGGACTAGACTTGAGGAAAACATCCCATTTACTGAAAATAATGTGAAGATAAAGGCTAGCATTTTTACATCCATTCTGAAAACAGCACTTAAAATTTTCTAACAGTTTGGGGCTACTAAAAGAAAAAGATTAAAAATGCCCAACAATAATTTAACAAAAAATTTGGTATCAAGGTTGAATTTCTAGGTGGCTAAACTGTAATGCATGTACTGTTAGGAATACATACAGAGCAGTTCTGGAGCCGCATTTCCTTTCCCTTTGAAACTGACATTCCCTGTGAATTTGCTTGACTATTTACTTTCAATTAATTCCACAAGGTGTGCAGTTGCTAAGGTCTGCATTGATACACTTGTGGTGAGGAACACTGAATGTGTAAATATTTGCTTATTGAGAAACATTGCTAAAAAACTGATAATGGACTGTAGCACCCTTCTTCCTGGTTTCTGGCTTACCAGCAATTTTTGTGAAAGGCAGTAGTTGAATTAACTTTGTGTTAATTTGAATAATTTCACACCACATCTTCCACATACATTAATTCTTGCTGTATTTTATTTCAGGCTACTCACAAGGCCCTTCTGAAGATTCATGAGAATGGCACAGAGGCTGCAGCAGCCAGCACCATAGATGTTCTTCCTCATTCTGCTCCCCCCATCATTAAATTCAATCATCCATTTTTGCTGTTGATTGTTGACCAATATACTCAGAGCATCCTCTTCATGGGAAAAATTGTAAACCCAACTGAAAAATGACTAGTCAGTGGCTGGTCTTACGGATTTGAATTGTATTTTATGGAATTATTGCCCATTGTGATTAAAATTTTATACAACAGTTACTAACAATTTTCTTTTTACAAAGAAGTCAGAAAAGAGTGCAGTCTTCTTAGAAACACTCTTTTTGCTTCGTCCTGCCATAGAAAATAACCACTGAGATATACCTATTAGTGAATTGTGAAGAATTTTATAAATCAGCCTTTTGGTGATCAGTGCCATCTTTGAAAAGCAAGGTAATATCCAGCTTAGAGACTCAGTCAAAACACTATAAATAAATAAAATTTGAGTGGATAAATCCAAATGAATTCTCTGCAAACTACAGGCTGGCTTCTAACACTGGTAGGGTTTCCAGTACAAAGGGGGCATAGCTGCAAATTACACACTGGGAGAGTCAGCCAGTTTCAGACCAAGCCCAGACATTTCCTTTGAAGGTCAAGTCTTGTTCATACTCTCCTTTATGACATTCACAGGTGAGGGCATCCACCCACGTTGTGCTGGCTTCTTTGAGTTGGCTGTCAATGTAATAAACTCTACACAAACATCCTATGTGGAAACAGTGCTGGAATGTTTTAGTTTGGTAGATATCCAAAGGTTCTACTGGCATTGTGTTATAGATTTAATCTTCTATTTCTGGTAAATAGAAGTTCCTTGTAAGTGGATGTTCAAAAGGGATAGGATATGAATACCTGGAAGGGAAAAAACAAACACTGAGATTAATCCTATCTTCGGAGTTTACATCTATGCTGATAAATAAAGTGTTCTAAGATCTGTTCCCTAACCACGAGGTCAACTGGCTCATCACAGGTCGTATCCACATTGCTTAACTCTGACCCTGCAAGTCATCCAGTCTACTTACTGGAAATGTCCCTTGGCCTGTGTTAACTCCAAAAACATCCTTAGCACTTGTTTGGAAGAATCATATGGTAGCATGTCTCTGAAACTGTACTAAAAGTATAAGAATGTAAGTGACTGCAGGCTGATGGCCAGGTCTGTTCCCTAGAACTTCTCGGTGTACTGGGACAAATGGAGCCAGAGTGAACAACAGAGGAGTGGGAAAGTATCCCTCTGTCACTCAGCCCTATAAGCTCCCCCTCTGCTGGCTCTTTGCATTTTTTGAATGACACTAAGTTCCAGGTGATGCTGATAGGCCTTCACAACTACTTCTCAGAAATGAGGGAACTGGAAACCCTGATGTGGAATGACTAGGCAGTTCAAGAAACGCCCTTCAAAACTACTTACAGTCACAGACTGCAAGACTCCCATGTACTTAGCACAGATGTGTTTGGATGGTCTCTCCTGATTAGTCCTGTGCATTTGCTGTAATTGTGTATGCTTATTTTCACAATAATTGTGCATGCTTATATTCAAAAGGCTGCTCCTCATTAAGGATTTGTGCTGGTCCTTAGATGATACAGCAATGCTTTGATGATGCAGATACCAGAAACACTTTACAGCTGAGCACATAGAAACTACCATGAAGTATAAAATACGAAAGTTTAATTCTATTATGTTGTAACATAAATGAACTTGAATGCAATTTAAAATGTGATACAACTTACTGTGGAAGCATAGGCATTGTCCATCATCTATATCCCCTTTCCTCCTTAAAAATAATGAAACCAAGATTTTTGTTATGATCCAGAAAATCTGTCACTAGTTCAAGGACCCAGCTGCTTGCTAGGTGTGGCCTGACACTGCAAACTGGAATGAGCTGACAGAAAAAGGCCATTGGAGAGTCTCCCTTGGCAGGTGGACCCATTGTTAAGAAAGGCTCAGCACACAAGGTCAACATCATGCAGCTCTCCTTCCAACAACTGTGCAGAGGCAGGCAGAGATGGAGGTGATAAAGTGCACAGCTTCCCACTCCTCAAATCTGACAGTGATGGTGAATAAAGCAGACCATAACTGCAGTAATACTACTGCCAAATTAGTGCTGAGTCAGAGAGATATAACCAAATCCCAGGCGAACAATTCATTCTTAAAGACAGTGCTAGACCAAAGCAAAACTCATATTTTTTGATTGCTAAAAACTCTTAGAAGTTATTTTACTGACAAATCAGAATGACAAATGTGGCTATAACCTGATAAAGTAATAACTATAGAAGTTCTCAAAGGGCCAGATAGATGAATTTAAGAGTTGTTTTTGGCATGGTACCCAGATAGAAAATCTATTTACAATTTTACTTTTTCTTTATCCGTGACTGCATGCAATGCTCCTTTGCCGCATGTGAGCCTGTTGTCCTTAACTGTCAGCAGCTCGGTGGTCACAAGCAGAGTAAGAAAACTAAGCTCCACAGGAACAGCAAGCCCACAATGGAGATCCTTTTGGGTCCTGCCAATGGATAGTCCTCAGAAACAGGCACTCTTACAATTTTACAGACAACTGACTGCCCGAGAACCTGGCAAGAGTGTTTTCTTCCCCCTGCACAGCTTCTCTGCTGCTTTTGCTCTGCTCTCCCTGGTCTCCAGAGCCACCAGCCAGGCTCAGGTGCTGGAAGGGCTGGCCTCTAACCTCACTGACACTCAGGAGAGCACACCAATTTTCATTTATTTTAATTCTGGGAGTTACACATTCCATCTGTACGTTTTTGTACCATTATATTTAGTTAAGGGGTTTGGTCTGTAGTCTTAACTACTTGAGTTTGATGTATTTTTTGAAAAAAGAAATTCAAGCTAAAATTCATTTTGAGAGCAAAATTTTGGTCTTGAAGTCTGCCTACTATTACTTAATTTCACCCCTGTTTTATTTGAGTGTTTTTTATAAAATTTGTAACAACTAGTTTTGAAAAGCTTTGGTGGTGCCAAGTATGTCTACAACTCCACTATCTTCAGCTGGGAACTTATTGGAAAATATATCAGGAAAATCTGAGATGAGCTGTCAGTGACAGACTAGCCATCTTGAACATTAAAATGCTGGCTGATTGACTCCAATGGAATGCACATCAGGCCTTAAATGCTTGTATGCTCTTGGAAACATTTTTCATTCAGTGCTAGGAGATTAGGTACGGACAAAGTAGAAAATACAAAATACTATTTTCTGAACATTGATGAAATAATCATCTGAGTTAAAGTGTCTGTTATGAGAAAAGGAATCACACCTGATAAAAAAAGGACTTTATTTTCTTCTGAGATATAGCACAGAAGGAAAAAATAGAGTATTTGGTTCTGGTTATACAGCTTTCTTCTAGCACACTATGCGTTTATATGAAAATTCAGTTCAAAGATTCCTATTGCATTGGTGGAAGAAGCTGGAAACAAAGTAGAAAAGGTCTAGTTTCTATTCCCCGTTCTGTCACAGACTTTTGCTTAGCCTTCAGCTTTTTATTCTTTCTCTTAGTCATGCTGGTTTTTGAAATGGGACCCCAAAGCACTTTCTTTATTTGAGGAGAAAAGGGTGAAATATTTGTAAGACATGGAGAGTATATTTGGGATGCCCTTTACAGAAAAAGATAAAATTACTGAAAGACTTGATTTTTATTCTATTTACACCAGTTTTGCAATGATACCAATCTCCTGATTTTAATGGAGTCACATATGTCAAGAAGTTTATTTAGATGAACTTTTGTAGACATACCTTGAATGGTATGTTTTTATAGGGAAACAAGAAATGGCTGCATGAGGATTTATCATGCAATGTACACATTTATGTTTCTCAATCCTTATCTTGCTGAAGTTTTGTTTTTACAGTCAGAAATCCTTTGCCATGGAAAGCCCTCAAAAATAACTTGCAAAGCTAGCATATAATAATCAGATGACCAAGCAGCAACAGAAATAAGGTAATGATATGGGATGAAACTGCTCCTGTAAGGAGGAACCAAGACAAGTGGCATAACTGAGCAGAGTCACTGGCAGAGAGTAGGGAGAGAGATAATGAAATTATTCCTTAATTCCTTCCATATAGACCATTATCAGGCCAATGGGAAAAGCAGGTTTGTCAGTCCTTTATATGACTCCCCTGGTTCCTGGAGCAAGAGTTTGCCCGTCCCAGCCACCGCTTATCTCAAAGCATCCAGGAGCTCCACACTCTCTTCTGTGCAATTCCCCTGGACAGCTCTCCTTTCGCAAAACTACACAAAATTTCTAGTTTGGCCTAGCATTTCCCTATGTTCTGGGGACACAGGCATTTTCAACAACAGGAATGAGCAGTGAAGTAACCAACTGCTTTCCTCTTTCTGTGTTCTCACAGACTTGCCACCTGGCTGGCATGCAGGTGATACCCATGTGTGGTGATTCACCCTCATTTTCCATTGCCTTCAACAAAAGTGACATATATTATGCAAGAATCTCTATTTCTGGCACCTATGACCTAAGGGAAATTTTCAAAGGACTGAGACTGACTGATGGATTCATTACCCAAGCTGATCTGTCTGGAATTGCTGGGAAGCTGATTCTTTGAAAATGATTATTTGTGGGTCTGCTGTAACTGCTGGTCTTAATCTTACCTAGGAAAAGACTTGGGCCAGGGATCTGGTGCCTGGGAGTTGTGAGCGGGGACAGAAGCAACTTTCCACTCTCTCCCTGACATGCTGAATGCTGCTGCATCTCCTGGGAGAAAGAAGAGGAATCACTGCAGCAGCTTTGCTATTCCCAGAAGTTCCTCTCAAGAAACAGTAGCACCCTGCAGATGGTTAGACAAGCATTAGGACTGGGCTGAAAGATTACTGCTATCTATGTAGGCAGGCCTAGGCTTGAGAAAAATGTCTTGTCTTTGCTAGAGTTAAGCAACAGCATACTTGCTACTCCCGAGACACGGTCATTTTACATAACACTGCAATAAACTTTGTGCGTACTTGCACAGATCATGAAAAAACCCTCTCTGTAGGAATATATTGACCAACCCTGCCTCTGTCTTGTAAGAGAGAGTAGTTACACAGCAGTGTAACAATGATGGGTGATTCCTATATGTAGATAAATTGTAAGTTTACCTGGGGCGAAATCATGTACATTCAAGGAAATAATTAGTCATTGCTAATTAGGATAAGTGCCATGCATCTCATCCTTAAATAACCTTCTAAATAGCTAAATTGTGCCTGTTTCAGCTTCCTCTGAGAGGGATCCCAGTGTAAGATACGTATGATATGTATGTAGTTCATGCTTATCCTATGCATACATAGCACAAGGGGTTAAGATCTTCTCTCTTCTCCCCAGTTAACATTTTGCTGTAGAAAAGTTTGCCTATTTCATTCTTCTATTTGTTTTCTTATTTTTGTTATTTGTCAAGCCATGCTATGCTTTGCTTTTCACTTTAGTAGTTTCTAAAATACTCATCAAAGGTCCCTCAAAAGCTAACCAGTGTTCTGAGCCCATCAAATAATGCCATTTATTTCAGGGTGGAGATGTACCTGAACAAACTTGCTGCTGCCTTGGGTACTCAATTAGATGGCATTGTTGCATCAGGGTATCCTGTGCAGAAAGTTCAGCAAGACAGGGCATCCATGGTTTTGGCCTTTGCTTTCCAGTTCTTCTCATGTTCTGTTTTCAGGAACTCATTTACCGCGGTTATTGGTAAAGGTCTTTTACTCACAGTTTAGTTTGAGCCAAGAGTAGCAAAGTCCCTGGTCCTTCTGCCCCTTTCAAGCCCTAGATGCTGGCATCATTCTGGTTGTGTGATGGGAAAAAGACTTCAAGTGTTTGATTTCCAGAAAAAATTAGTTTACTCAATGTTTGCTTTGCAAATAACTTTTATTTGCTCTGTTTAATATTTACCAGTGGACATTAACTTAATATTAGGAAGCAAGTGAATAAGAGGGAAGTAGCACTGTGAAAGAAAAGTGTAGCATGGTAAGTACCATATTGTACTTTCTTAGAAGTCTTTGAATTTATGCCGTGTGTGATCCCTGCTATTTACTGCTGAGATTGATTTATTTTGTACAGTAATTGGAAATTATTGTAGCTTCTGGAAGCATGTTCTGAATGTTTGAAGCAGAATTCTTTCAGTGATCCAGCTCCTAGCTATAGTGACAGGACGACTGGGATGTGAGGTCCAAGATGAATACTCAACTATCAATACCAAGATGAAGAACAAAACCTTATCTCTGCTCCCAGGGGAGTAAATTTAGTTGAAATCTGAGTGTCCTAGCTATTCCAGGTTGATGCAGGGCTAATGAGAGTAGCTCCATTTCTGTCCCTTGTACTTAAAGACCAGGCTACTCGCAGTCAACTGGCCTGGCAGAGAAATCAGTCTCTCTCAAAAGCAGATTTGGGAAATTATGAAACGAATTGTTACCAGAACAAAATGAATTATCAAAAGCTAGAATGCCTTTTTTTTCTGAGTCAGTGTTTATACCCAGTATTTTAGACATGCTGAGCATAGCTCCTATACTCAGCACTTCAACAGTTTATGTCTCCAGTTTTCCATAATGGACATGTAAAAAAGGGGGAGCCTGGAAATAACAACTCCACATAAAAAGTCTGGCACAAGACCTGAACCTGGCATTAGACACACAGCCTGAGGCAGATTCTGGGCAGAATCTTGTTCTCCAGAATAAGTATGCAGCTGCTATGAACAGTCCTATTTCCCTGAGGGCCACTGCTTGCTTCATGGGTTCGAGTTTCTGTCATTTGAGATAATTTAGGTGAGGCACTATGTGGAGAGCATTCTTCTCCAATTTGTTGCATGATTCTTCCCCCAAAAGGACAGAAGAGAGACTGTGGCGTTATGTAGAATTTGCTTATGTCAGTTAAAGGAAGAGGGAAAGTCATCAAATTACATACACACAGCAAGGCAGATTCCACTGTAGCTTTTCCTAAGCTCTTGAGTCTTGAGCTTTGCAACTTTATGGATAGTTTATGTGCAATAGAGAGTGTCAATAAACTTTCTTGATTTATCCTCAATTTGCTGGAACACTTAAGGTAAAATCTTGAAATAATACACGTCTTGAGTCACAGCTGTTATGTAAGAGGAAGAAATATATAAATAGTTAAAGGACTGAGCATTTAAGTGGATTTTATACACTGCTATAACTGACTGTATCTCTGCAGTGCTTGAAAACCAAAGTCATAACAAGACCATGGGTACCACAGAAACATATCAACAAAAGTTGGTCCCTCTGCCAAAGTACTTACCAGATACATGGGTGCCAATACATGAACTCAGCCATGTACCCCAAGGCATTTAGGAATGCACTGAGGTCATGCTGGTCAGAAGCAAGAACTTCACACATAATACCTCTGGAAAGCTGATTCTTTCCTGACAATGCCAGGAAGAATATTGTCTTATTTCCTTTGCTCATCGGTCACAAACTAAGAGAACTGACTAGAAACAGACTGTCCAGACGCCAAATAGAAGAGTATTTCCAAAAAGAATAGTAGTTCTAATGACTGACATCTGAAAATCAGTATCTAGAATACAAAATCTTCTTATCCAGTAAAGAAAAACTTCTCTAGATCTAAAAGTTGTTCTGTTCTTTCTTAACAGAACTATTCATAAGGACAATGAAGTCTGCACTGTATTTGTGTTTGTTGCTTCTTGGACTTCAAGTCCAAGGTCAACAGCAGGAAAAACAAATACGCCATTCCCTACTTATTGATTCCCCAGAAGACCAGTCCCAGGCTGATGGTGAAAACTTGCCTTATGTCAAGCTAGCCCCCAGCAATGCTGACTTTGGATTTAAGTTTTACAAGCAGATCCAAGATGAGTTGGGTGACGGGAACATTTTCTTCTCTCCTTTGAGCATCTCCACTGTCTTTGCAATGCTCACCCTGGGGGCCAGATCAAACACGCTCAGAGAGCTGCAAAAAGGCCTTGCCTTCAACCTGACAGAGATGGAGGAGCAGGAGATTCATGAGGGATTTCAGCATATCCTCCAGCTGCTGAATGACCCTCACCGAGAAGTCCAGTTGAACATGGGCAATGCCCTGTTCGTAGATAACCAAGTGGAATTGCTTCAAAACTTTTTGGATCATGTCACAAATTTTTATCATGCTGAAGCTGTTTCTAGCAACTTCCAGAATCCTCCAGAGGCTATAAGGGAAATCAATAAGTATGTGGAAACAAAAACACATGGCAAAATTGTTGATTTAGTCAAGAGTCTTGATCCGGAAACCGTGATGGTTCTCATTAACTACATTTTCTTTAAAGGTAAGTGACAGACATGGGTAGCAGCTATACAAATAAGCTCCAGAAGTTCTAAGAAACAAAAGTTTTTTCACATTGTGAACACATCCTATCATCTAATTTAAAACACATCTTCCTATTTTTAGATTATACAGTAAAATATTTGAAAGACAGGTATGAATAATAATTTTCTATATAAGAAATTTTTAAAAAAATGAAAAAATAAAAGAACCAGCAGAAGTACTGATCAATGTCATATAAATTTTAAACCAGGTTCAGAGCTGAACATTTTCAGAACTTACGATCATTTGTTGAAAGGCACAGGTGTTTGGCTGTGCAAGGACACTTGCATGAAAGGAGTAAGTCTCAAGCTTGGAGTCTGTGAAAGATTTACCATTATCTGAACAGCCAAAGGCTCATCTCTTTTCCACTGCAAGCCTCAGCCTATACTTTTCTTGTGTGATTTTTTATTAAAACCATTGAAAAGAGGTAAAGATTCTTTCCATGGCCAGGTAACAAACATCCTTAAACTGGGATAGGCTTGTTGCTGTCTCTACAGTTCATATATATTATTTTAAGCACCAATTCATGTGACATGCCTTTATTAGTCCCTTTTTTTCCAATTCTGTACTCACTCTGTTTTTCAAAGGCTCCTGGGAGAAACCTTTCAACAATTTCAACACGAGAGATGATGACTTCTTTTTGGATGCCAAGAATTCTGTTAAGGTCAAAATGATGCATCAAAAAAATTACTTCAATGTTCACAGGGATGAGAAGATATCTTGCTGGGTAGTAGAAATCCCGTACAAAGGAAATGTTACTTCATTGTTTGTCCTGCCTGATGAAGGGACAATGAAACAGGTGGAAGATGCTCTGCTAAAAGAAACAGTATCCAAGTGGTTGAAATCACTTGAAAAAAGGTAATAGTTTAATTGTGGCTTTATTTAAATATTGAACAAGCCTAAACTACCCATCCAGGAAAGGTAAAGCTTAGGATACCATGATGAGTTGCTAAGTACAGCTCTGAGGAAAGAGCACTACTTGTTTCTTTGACACAGACAAGTTACCATGTGATTTTTAAACCAAAGGGGAACCCTCTCAGCTCCCCCAGTCACAGCTCCCAGTTGTGAGTATCCTGCACACAGGTAGATTGCCCCCAGGAACCTGCCTTCTGTAGGAGGAATCTAGTTCAAAAGACAATAAAATTTCTTTTTCTCCAGTCTGGATACTTTCCAGTCAGCCACTTTCATAAACCATCACTCTACCCCTGCACCACAGATCAGACTGGTTGGTGGGATAGGTACCTCAGTTTCTGCCTCTCTGGCATGGGATTTATCACTGTCTTAGAAAGCCAAGCCTTAGTATCATGGGTATTTGGGATGGATATATACCTGCAACAGATACTGCTTCAAGGGATTTTGCAATAACAAACTGACATTTTTATTTATTCTTGAAAAGAGACATCTACTTGGATCTTCCAAAATTCTCTGTCTCCGGTTCCTATGATGTTAAGAGCCTGTTTAAGAAAATGGGTGTGACAGAGGTGTTCAGTGATCAGGCTGATCTCTCTGGAGTGGCAAAAAATCTTCTTCTGAAGGTTTCCAAAGTAAGTATGCAAACACAGACATTAATCAAGAGATTTTTTTTCTGCCTTTTTTGTATGCAGGTTTGATCCTACAAATAGGCTGATCCCACCCTTGGAGTGTATTCATTGCTTATTCATGGTAATAGAGGAAGGAAAAGGTTAGGCATTAAATGGCTGTTGTTCCTACAGTTTCATATTAAATTGTTTACTGCACAGTGAGCCTACAAACTTAGCTGAAAGTCTCCAAAGAGGAAAACAACTGGAAAGCATAGCAGGGATAATTTCACGAAAAGCTGGTGTTAAAAAAGTAATGCATGACAAGAATCATTGTTTTGACATAAGTTTGGGAATAGTCATTCTTAAACTATGTATACAACTTTCATTATTACATTGTCTGAGCACTCCAGAATTTATATGGACAACAGACTTGTGGGACAGGGATAGCCCCATTTCACAAACAAGAAATGAATACACAGATAAACAAAATGATTTCTCAAGAGTGCCAAGGAGTATATGCCTTGTGTCATGAAGGAGGTGATCCTTCCCTCTATCCTGCACTTGTGAGACTACCTCTGGAGCTCAATACATCCAATTTGGGGCTCCCTAATACAAGGGACATGTGGACACCCTGGAGCAGAGTGAGTCCAGCAGAAGGTGAGCAAGATGGCTGTGTGGCTGGAGCACTGGATGTATGAGGAGAGGCTGGGAGAGCCAGAGTTGCCAGTCAGGAGAAGGACAGGTGAAGGGTCGGGTTCTTAGCACGGGCTACAGATACTGATTAAGAAGGTGCAGACAAGGTGGACACTGACCCTTCTTGCAGTGATACATCAAGGGGCAACACACACAAGATTGAAAATGGGATATTCTGATACTCACCATGAGGGTGATCAAAAACTAGTATGGGTTACTTATGAAATTTCCGTCCTTGGAAATACTCAAACCCTGACTGGATTAGATCCTGAGCAACCTCATCTGTCGGAGGTGACTCAGTGCGGGCGCGTTGGTGGCATTTAATGGCCTCTAGAGGTCCTTCCATCATATATTATTTGTGATTCCTCACACTCCTCCTTATGACACGTGGAAACACCTGGATTGTAGATATAGGACTGATGCCTGGAAAGCCAAGAGAGGAATTATAGATGTGTTGCAGGCAATGAAGGAAGAAAGCAGAAGGCTGTCCAAAACCAATGAAATAGCTCATGTGAATTCCTAAATATGAATTTGCTATACCTACCACAGAAAGCAGTGCAAAATCTTATCAATGGGCTGTGTTACAGAAAGACACTGTAAAGCTTGTCACTATTGTCTTGGCAGAGAGAATTATTTTGCTTACACAGAAATTGATGCAAACTGAAAAATTTCTTCTTTTGTGTTCAGTATTAAGGACAAAATCTTACTCTGAGAAACAAAAGAACAATAAACATCCTCTATGTTGCTCAGTCTCTGCAAGCGGTCATGTTTGACTCCGACTATTGAAGAAAAACTTCCCTGAACTCAGAGCAAACTTTGCTTGTCTTGGAAAGGCTGAACACTATTACTTTTTGCACACCAGTTCTACATTAATTCTGTGTTTTATTTTAAGAATTACCTTCTCACAGTGTTAAAGCAAGCAAATTTCCCCCCAGCTGCTTCTCGCTCTTCTGTGCCTAGATTATAATCTCTGTTTTCCTTGCAGGCAATTCACAAGGCCACGGTGGATGTTAGAGAGAATGGCACAGAGGCTGCTGCAGTGACCATGATGGAAATTGTACCATTGCGTCTACTGTTACCTCCTCCTCCTCATATCACCTTCAACAGGCCCTTCGTGATGATGGTTATTGACAAAACCACTGATGGCCTGCTCTTCCTGGGGAAAATTGTGAACCCAACTGCTAAGGAAGACTAGGCTAGAGCACTTACACTCTCCAGTGCAGAGAGCAGAGCTTGTGCACATCCCAGGAATTTCTTTGCAAAGTAGGACTAGAATTAATCTGATGCATAATAAACAAATAAATAAATCTTCTGTCAAGTTCTTCTTTACTTCAAAACAGACAGTTGGGTACAAACATTGTAGGCCATTTTTACAAAATTACTCAGCCCAAGTAGGCAGCCATGGCATCTTCAGCAGATACACATTTTCTGTGCAGCTATCATGGTGTCAGGGTTTTTTGTATGCAGATACAATTTCCTACTGTTGACTTGAACCTCTCTCCCCCCTGGGAGCCCCCAACTCGTCAGGCCAGCCCAGTCTTGGGGGGCTTCAGAGGGGAGATGTTTCGGAAACCAGGCGAGAGATTCACAGAGGCTCAGTTTCCTTATGTTTATTCTCAGGGATGAAGGAGGAAAAAGAGGAAGAACAATGGCGGAGCAGGGTTTTGTCTGGGGTTCGGTAGGTGTGGGTTCTTGGCCCCGGGCCAATGGGATACAGAAAGGAAGGAAGGGTCAGGCTAACATAGTTACAGCTTATGGGGGTCTCTTGGGAGGACCATACCATTCCCCAGGGAAATGTAACATTGACTGAGAAACTTCCTGTGTCTCCCATTTCCTGTCCTCACCTCACAAACCACAAGTCTATCCCTTTCAGCTGGGGAACCCTTCTTTCCCTCCCTTTCATTCCACTGTGAATGCCAGGAGAAATCTCCTTCATCTCTGAAGTCCCTCCAGGGGAAGGGAAAGAGAGACACAGAGCTGTTAAACCTTTCCTCTCCTAGATGGTGGATGCTCCTTGCTAAAGAATAATCTTTTTCCTTCCAGTGTGACAACTGCCTTCTACCAGCTTCAAACTTTTCTCACTCCTGCATTTCTCACTATTTGCTCCAGAATAAGGGGCCCAACATTTCTGGCAAGGCAAGAATTTAGCTTTTGTATCAGTGACAGCTGCACATCGCTGCACAGACTATCATCCTTAATGGTCTTGTGCATGCACAGTAAAGTAGGGGATCCCTAGGAGAACTGGATATGGCAAAACCCATCTTCTGGTTCCAGAAACTGGTGACTGCAGCTGGAGGTCATGTATCTGCTGTCCACATGCCAGCTGATCATACTGACCTACACTAACTTCAGCAAGCTCAGGCTGCTGAGTACCTCCAAGAGGATTTTCGCCATTAAGCTGATGTTCAGAATGCAGAAAGCTGACTTGGGCACCTTCCTGAGTGCTGAGTAGGCAAAAGTCAGCATTACCGATGATACAGAGGGCTTTAGGATTTAAGGGTTAATTGCTTATTGTGGGCATTACTGGTATTGCTAAATTTTGCACCTGCTTGTTAGACAATGTATATTGTGTGCTCGATATTTATTATGCTTGCCAAGCAGAAGGGGGAGGACGTAGGGCCATTGATAAGGGGTGGAGACCATGACTACAGGTCCTGGTTTCAGAGACTGGAACCAGCTAGAACCAGCCCTGGAGTTTGGACTTGGACCAGGAACTTAGAGAGCATGCACAAGGAAGCAGGGTAAAAAGTTTAAGCCTGAGGAAGAGGTTTACTTCATCCCAGAGACCCTGGCCCATGACCACCAGGCAGGTGCTGCTCCACCACAGGAGCATCAAAATGCTAATGACTTTTGAGCTAATTATAACATGAAGTGGGAACAGCTAATGAATATGTATAGGCATATTGTGTAATTTAATGCATATGTAACTTGTAACCAGATATATTTCAAGCCGAGTGCCGTTGAGGGTGTGCATACCTTTGGAGGAATGATCCCCCATGCACCAAGGCTGATTAAACATACCTTTTACAACTTTAATTAGTTGTGGAGTCTGAATTGCGCGCATCACCAACAGCACCCTGCAAAGGAAAAGCCATGCTGCAGCAGGTTAATTTAATTAATTGGCAATTAAAAATAGAGTAGGATAGTAATAAATAAAAACAGTTGAAAACACCTTTCCCCCAACCCCTTCCTTCTTCCCAGGCTCACTTTTACTCCTAACTCTTCTACTTCCTCTCTCTGAGTGGTGCAGGCAAGGGGACACAGGTGCATGGGAGTTGAGGTCAGTTTATAATGCTTCATCTCTGCCACTCCTTCCTATTCCCAATCTTCCTCTGCTCCAGCATGACGACAGATGACTGTCTTTCAGGAATTGCTCTGGCATGGGTCTTTCCTGCAGGATTCAAACTACCAGAAATAGACTGCTACAGTGTGGGTTTCTCTCTGCGGGATTGCAGGTCCTGCCAGGACCCTGCTCCAGGGCAAGCTCTCCACAAGCTGCAACTTCCTTCTAGGCCACATTTCCTTGCTCTGGCATGGGGTCCTCAAGCAGTGTGGGTTTCTGCTATACCACAGTCCTCCATGGGCTGTAGGGGCACAACTGCCTCACCAGGGGTTTCTCCAGGGGCACCGGGGGAATCTCTGCCCCAGGGTTTGGAGCAGCTCCTGCCCCTTCTTCTGCATTGATCCGAATGTCTCTGGGGCTGCTTCTCTCACTTGTTTTTTTAGTCCTACCTCTCACAGCTGCTACAAGATGTGTTTTCCCTTTTCTCAAATGCATGCCCCAGAGGTGCCACTGTCTTGGCTGAGGGGCTCAGCTGTGTTGTGTGGTGGGTCTGTTGGAGCCCTCTGGAACAGGCTGGAACTGGCCATGTCCAGCACAGGACAGCCCCCACCTCTCCTCACAGAGGCTGCCCTGGAGCCCCCTCTGCCAGAACCTCTGCACAAACACCAGATACACAGAACCCAGTCCTCAGCTGGGGTTCACAATGGGTAACACGATTTAATGGCTGGGTAGAACACTTTGATGGTGCTAATGAACTGTCAGGAGCTGTGGTGGGGCTCCCTTCACAGTGTCCTCTCAGCATCAACAGCTGGAGGGCACTTCTCCAACACAGCCTGAGCTGAGCCTCAGGACAGCTCAGGATACCACTTCCTGCCTGGGTTTCCAGCCTCAGCTCTGCTGTCCTCCTTAGGAGGAGCTGGAATCAGAGTCCACTGAGGGGGCCTGGGGCTCCCTGACACTGCTAGAGGGCTTTAGCTTCCAGCTAGGCTGGGTCAGAGCTGCTAAATGTTTCTGCAATGTGGTTTGGTTTGGGAGAGCCCTGGCAGGTCATGTGGTGGAGAGAAAACCACAGTGTGCATTTTTGCAGTGAGAGATAATAAAGCCTTTCATGTGAGCAAGCACAGACCTTTCCACAGTCCTACAGGAAAAAAACCCCAACCTCTAGCCAACCTATTCACACAGACCTAAAGACTTGCTTAATGCAAAATATTTTCTCTATAATCATCCCCTTATATCCCCCATCTCCAGATTTTAAAGAAAGAAAACTAGCAATGCTCCATGGAAAATCTGAGTCAGCTATACCTGTCTAACTCATTTTCTCTCTCAGGAAAATAAAATCAATTGCTTCAGCATTGCTTGAAGGGGCAAACGTTTGCTGTTGGAGACAAGCCAAGGATTTTAGCCTGGCACAGGGCTGCCAAGCTACAAATCTCTTCATCCACAGCTACTAATACAGCTTGCTCAGTCATTGCTCCCCTGCTTTGGGAGTGGTGAGATTTAGGAGCGCAGTTAACTGTGCGCTACTTGAGACACGTTAAAGGAAAGGCAAGAATGAAAGTAAATAGGAAACTGTTCATATTGCCTCATTTCTTCCCTTCCCTTCTGCCCAATTCTGGAAAATGAAACCCAGCAACAACCCCACTTTCACTGTTTAGTAGTAAATACTAGATAACTGAAATAGAAACCTTTGTAAAAATTCTTAATTATCTTCTTATCAGAAATGTGAGATTTTCTTATGGAAAATAATGCAAGTTCACTTGGTGCCTAATGGGTTTGAGGGCGGAAAACTTATTTCAGCTGAGAGGATAGTTCCCAGCTATGCTTTTGTAACTTCCCTGCAACTGCAAATAAGAACAATTAAAAAAAAAAAAGTTTTAAAAAGCGGACCAGTGATTTCTCAAATAAGCAGTTAAGTTCAAAGACTTCATTGGAAACTTTGATGGATTTTGGAAAGGAGCTTAAAGAGTTGGAAGAGAACAAGAGTGTTGAGCTGATTTGCTCAGTTATTTTAGCTCCATAGTGGAGCTAGGGGGAGTATAGCAAGAACATGATGATTTAAGAGAAAAAGTGAAAGCTTTACAGATGTTCAGAAAGTCTGCCATAAAACCAAAGGCAGCACATTGGCCCAGATGTAGATACCCTGAATCAGCTCTGGCTGAAACTGAAAGTCTACCAAGAGGAAAACATATCACCCTGAGCCAAGATAACTCCAGCAGACTGCCGAGTCTGCATGTTTTCAGGAGCAACATGGAAAGAAAAGAGGTGGGAGAGTAACATCTCTCTGAAGAGGACACGGAACCCTTGACCACACTTCAACATACCAATGCCCCTAACACTTAAGACATACTGACCCAAAGGAGAGAAAACTTGGAGCCAGCACATGGAGTGGACTGCCCATGTGTTGTGACCCGAGGGATAACTAGCCTCACCTCATCCTCCACCACCACAGCACCTACAGGTAACTAGTTAAAATCTCAAGGATATGCATTTTGATCCTTGATGACTTCCCTTGCTAACTAAAAGAGTAGGATCTACCCCTACCATACTGGAATATTTGGCATACAGGATGCACAACGAGGGGTAAAATTAGACTGCATTAACTTTGCAATGTTTGACCTCCATTTCATATAGATTTTAACAGACAGGTCACTCTGTGCCTTCATTAGTCACGTGTTTCTGCTGCTTTTGGTGCCTAGGCCCTACCTGAGAAAAAGTGCATTTCTGAAGTGCTTAGAGGCAGCAATGCTGTTGCTGAAGTCAGGGAGCCTGACCCGGCACTGCCCCACAGTCAGCCCTAAGTGGGGATGGAGATTATCTGAGGAGTGCTTTTTTTCCCTATTTCCAAACAGTATGACCTGACATCCATCAAAATTAAGGCTTTTGAGAAGCCATAGGGAATGTTGTAAGCAGCAATCTGTCATATTTGAAAAGTAACATAATGCACTTCAAAGTTACTGTGAACTCTCGTTTTGTCTGAAATGCACCCCCTGAAATAAAAACCATAAATAGCCACCAAATTAGAAAAAGTCTGAAAGACAACCACCATGATTTGCCCTTGGCTAACATAAAATCATATACTAAAAATGCACTACAACAGCTTGTTATGTTGGATTCCTTTTCTGCTCTAGGTCTCTTTTTTTGTAGGGTTGAAGTACCCACCTTCCAGTTTACTAAGGTATCACTTTTGCAACTGCCTTGCAAGGAAGGAAATGCATCTGGGGATCTCAGGCCCATGTGCATTAAAGAAGTTCCACAAGATTGTGGAGAAGGCCAATGCACTTGTCTTCCTTGGTTGGAGAACCGGGTACTGCTACCCAACTTGGCATGCATTATTTCCAGTAAATCTGGAGCTACTTGATGACTGAGAATTCAAGGAAAGAATTTCTCATGAGCCCTTGGAAAAACGGTTGGCTTAGCCAATATCTATTATATGCACAGTCATGTAGATATTCTTGCCAGCTATATTTCTTTGAAGATGTGCCAGTACAGGCAGTATTAAAGGGGCACATCAGGTTTTTAGTCTTTTAAGACTGTAACTCTTGCTAGCTCTGTTAATGTTTTCCATGAAACTTGTTAGTCCTCATTTGTAAATCTGTGAGTCTTTAGGCAAGTACATCACATTTACATCAAAATTTTGCATGCCTGCATGCTGTGTGGATGTCAGTGGGAGCTGTAGCCAGCTGTATTGATTGTCTGTACTGCAGGTAGGATTGATTTTAGCATTCAAATATGCCACTGAAAAAGAAAACAGAAAACCACAACTTCTGTCTAATTTAAGAATACAGACATTCCTTTCAAATCTCTGCAGGGTCTGTGGCTTTCACTGATGTACAGTGCATTTACACTGCCCTTTCTTCAACTCTTATTCAAGAATGAAGTGCCCAAAACTGAGCACTATCTCATTCTGTTCTCTGAGGGACACTCTGCAACCCTGGGCATTCACCTTAAAACTTAAAAATATCAGTATCTGAAGTGCTGTAAAAGTGCTGTGGAAGTCCAGAAACTGGTCAAGATGACCCTGGTGGAGCAGTTCAGATGGAAGAACCAGGTCCCTCCCCAAAAGAGCAGATGGCTTTAGGTCAAGCTTGAGATGCAGATTTTCCCGCTGAGGCCCACATGCGCATATGGTTGTGAAAGTGAGAAAGCAGTATCAGGATTCCTTCTCTCTGACAGCATCAATTTCGAACAATTTAATTTCCTATCTTGCAGGCTGTTTGGTGTGAGAAATTTTGGTAGCCTGTAAGGGTTGTAGGTGGGGAGTATGTTGTGTGAAAGTCCTCTCATAACTTTTAAATTAGTTGGATGATATCAACAATTCCAAACTAATAAAACCCCCAACTATCTTAAATAAAATTCTGAACACCGGTCAGTTTCCCATCTACGTCCCTACCTCTTGAACTCCCTGTGCTATTACAGAAGGAAAGTAAATTAGATAAAAGCTAAACATGAGCCAGCTCTCTGACTCAGCCATTGAACCGCATGTCGTAAGGGTTCAGGGGAAGAATTCTCAGTTGTACCAAGAAAAGAGAGGGTTTATTAGTTTCTACAGGTTTCCAAAAATGAGACAGTTTGATCTGGAACTGATCTGAAACTCATGCAAGGGCCTCAGCAAAATTACAGAAACAACTAGGAAAACAATTTAGAAAACTTGCATTCCTAAAATTGCAGACTTAAAGAAAATAATTTTCCATGCCTTTCACCAGAAATATTATTAGCTAGTAAAATTTTCAGAGCACCAGTAATTATAAGTACTGCTTGGTGAATCCAGCCATCTGGTTACAGGGTAAATATGCCATTGCAGAAATAAGATTTCTGTGGTCAAGAAAACCCTAAAACAAACCTAGCTAAACAGAGGTTCATTGAATATTTCCTAATGGTTCCTCTTTTGCTTCTTTTAGCTTCATTTTCCACTGTTTCTCAAAGGTCTCATGAACAAAGAATTTCATTATAAAATTACGCAGGATCATTGCAAAATATCAGTTAGAGCCCAAATGAAGACCAAACTAAGTAAATATTATAGTGAGCCTCATAAGCACTGAGTGGCTGCCTGCCTGGGTGGTGAAATCCCATAGACATAGTAAATCTCCTGTTGTTTATCTTACAGAAATGAAAATGTAGGAGGAATAGAAGGCCCTTTGGAATTAAATGCTATAAAAACCCAGGAAAAATTCATTGGAATATAAATTTTTATTGGTTGCTATGTTTACATACACTGGAGGCCAGAAGAGGACAAATGCCTTGACAATACAAATGTAGTCTGGTCTCTTGTTTTTCATACTACACTATGAGGGCAACACATTACTCACTCTTCTTGGAAAAGGCCCTTTTGCCTCTAAACGTCTACTCAGAAAGGGAGGAGTTCTTCTTCCCTAGTTTTAGTTGAAGCTGAATGGCATATATAGAATGGAAGCTTTTTCTTGCCAGGGTATTTTGCCCCTTGTGCTGTGACATCAATATTTACAATTCCCTCAAAAGTGGTAACTTCAGCATCTTGCACAATTGGTGGGAAGGAGCACAGTGAATCATTCTTTTAGCATCTTCCCCAGAGTGGTCATGTTGACGGAGCCGTCACACCCCAAATGAAATAAGACAATTTCCCTCTCTTCTTACCAGAACAGAGCCTGATAATTCCTACTCCACTATGGAAAACTATAACTCCCCCTACTTAACCCCTTCAACACTCTAAGGAGTAGTTTAATTATGAAATACTAGTGTGTGGAGGGGGTTATGTTCAAGAGAGATTTTGAAGGAATAATTAGATAAATTAAGGAATAATCTTCATTTATCAATATACCACTTAGAGACTTCCTATTTAGCCTTAACTGAAGAGCATCTCATCATGACACCTTTTGTCTGCAGGTCCAATTAATCTTAAAACCACAAGCTAGGAAGTTGTTCAACACTCAGATAGGAAATAAAATAGGCATGATTTGCTATTTGTTATCCGCTTAGTGTCTGTCATTAAGTTAATTCCAAGTACCACATATAGTTGGATTCAACTTTGTAATTATTATTTTAATTAATCTTAATATTCCTCTATATTTGGAAGTGTAACTGACTGAAATGTTCTCTTTCTAGTAATCAGACATAGAGAAGAGAATAAAAGTGACACAGCTTCAAAGGAGAGGTTGATTTTTCAAGCACAAAATGCAATTTTGAAAAGATGTCTCAAGAAGAAATGTTGCATCTGTCACATGCAATTAGCACTGTAACTTGTCAGGATTTATGAAGAAAACAACTTTATTTGAAATGTCTGAATTTGGAGCCCTGCTGCTGTTGGCTTTCCTCTGAAGGACTTTGAATCAGAAAAGGGGAAGGAGAGTATTTGCTACATCCTACCAGCCTTTTGCAAGAGAAGCTCTGTGAAAATCCCATCGCCCTTCATTTCCGGCATGAATCTTAGGATGCAGCAAGAAACAGTGGAGCCATTGGGCCCCAGGAGTGCTCAGTGTTATTTTTGCTCTCTTGTGCTGGCATGCAGCTGTGCCCAGAAGAGCAGTGTTGTCACTGCTTGCTCTACAGATACTGTATTAACTTTATTTGCGCTGTGTAATGTATAACAGTGTGCTCACTTCGTAAGCCTGTTCAAACAATATAAAGACAGTGCAAAAAGCAGTAAAGGTCAGATGAATTTGATGGGGTCCTTTTGAAAGTGCCACAGATACCATTAGATTTTAGTAGTTAGGGACATTAAAGTCACATTAGCTATCTGTGTCATAGATTAACTCATTCAGTTAATTAATTCATGCCCAGCTGGTGCAGCTCACTAGGCTAGTCTACTCTATACAAAAAAGTTCTTCTTTAGCCACCTAAGAAGGCAGATGACATTTTTATTACCATGATTTTTTTTAATTTAACTTTTAAACTTTTAAAGAAAGAGTAATAGGGCAAACATGGATCACTGAGCACAAATTGTAGAAAGATGCAGGATTTTTTGGAAGGACTAATTCCCATCATTAGTAAATAACGAGGGTATCTATTTCTTTGGTACATAAATGGCTTCCACAGACTTCAGCCTGTCAGAACAGAGGCATTTATGTAGCATGAAACAGATCCGGGAAATCTCACAGCAGAAAACCTGAAGACAGAATAAGGAAACTCAAAAGCAAATCTGCAGCTTCCAATTTATGGACATACTACCTCCGGTTGTTTTGGGGTCAGAGTGCAGGGGTCTGAGGGGCATGAAAGAATTGGCGCCAATGAGGAAAATGATGATCAGGGCCTTTTCTGTGAAGGTGACTGAGAGGTGGGGAGGGACAGGAGAGGCAGGAGGAAGATAGAAATGTTTAAGGGATAAAGATGCTTTGCCACCTCTGAGACCATTTAACCCTTCCCAGGAAGACCATCTGACACTGCAGGGGCAGCTCAGGTGAGGGAGAAGAGAGTTTCTTCCCCTGGGACACCTCTCTAAGGTTTCTGCTGCAGCTAAAGACTCCTGCCGCAGTGCAGCTTTCACCCACTGCCTATCTGCCTAAAGCCACAAACACAGATGCACGCACTGCTCTCTTAATACTTCCTCATTGGGTTCAGACCCACCAGCTAAATCAGTCTTCTTTCTGACCATATCTCCCAGCTCCCTTCTTATGCCTAGCTCAGAAGTATCCATCCTAAAGCCCCATCCTCTTCATGATGAAAAAGAAAAGCTGCTGAGCAACAACTGCATTTTTGTGGAAGAATGATGCATATGATACCTATTCGCTTTCCTGGGTTTTTCCCTGGTCCAGCTCACAAGGAAGAGGCAGCGCAGCCACGTCTCCCAAACGTCCTCGCCACTCAGCAGGTAGCAGAGGAAACGCAGGGGAGAATCTTAGAGCCAGGTGGGAAAAAGCGCTTTTTTCCCTCTTCGGTGTAGCTCGCCCCAGGTAGCCTGATTTCAAGGCAGAAAGCGTCCCAAGAACAAAGGAGGCGGGAGGGTGCAGTCCAATAGCTTTTAATCCGACGCAATCCAGACATACACAGCAGAATATACCATCTAGACTGGCCGAATTTCCAAGCCGGACTGACGCCCAGGTGGGCGTGGAAACGGCTTTTCAAGGGGGCGGTAACAGAACGGGAACCAGTGAGGGACAGGGAGAGGGGAGGACACAACTGGGATACAATCCAATGAGGGGGTTTGGGGGGCGGAGTTGTAACACAGAACAAATACAGAACCGAACTTGACAGAACTTTCCAGGCTAAGGGGAAGAACAATATTCAGGGTGCCACCCCATGGGCTGTGGCTTATAGTCAGGCTAAGGCATTCCCACAGATATCCACAATTTCTTTCATCATGTATCAGCTAAATTAGCTGAGAAGAACTGAGAACAAATGGCATTCCTGGCTGTATATAAACTCATGATACATATAGGGCACTGCCAGGACAAAAGTCTTGAGAGATTCTGATTGCTGCATGGGGACACTACTGGTAGCTGCTCCCTTTGCTCTTGCTATCTGATCACCTGTAAATAGCTTCCCATTTTGTGTGATTCCACGTAACCCTTCTACTGCAGGAATAATTACTTGCATTTGGACTCAGAGTCCTTCCCTCCACCATCACCTGTGCCTAAAGAAGCTCCTATTCCCAATACCTGTGCAATAGTGTGGTCTAGTTGAAACATGGATTATCTGGATAGCTGATCTGCAAATATTAAGGAACAGAGGGAAAACAGGAAAGAACAGAGGGAGCTCTCACTGGTGTCACAACATGCTGGAACAAACACATGGAAATTCCTGATGGAGTTCAAGGTGAAAAGGTTGACTTTGTGGTATCCTCAATACTTGTAAATAGTACTAGGATGTTGCACTTTGCAATTATTCCTTACATCTTGAGCTTCTGGTGGAGAATAGAGTTAAGGTGAGCAAACAGCACCTGTAGGAGAAAAAAGGGGTTTGTAGCTGACAGGTTAGAAGGTTGCCAGGTAAGAAGGCACAAGGCGTCCAACATGCTTTTACTGCAAGGGCAAGGCAGCACTGCATGAATTGCAGTTCCACTGGTCCTTCCCTTTCCCTTTGCTCACAACTCACCAGCTGCAGGAGCACTATCAGCTGGTTGTTACCAGGGATGAGATGGGAATGGTAAAAAAGTGTTAAGTTTCACATTTAAGGGCGACAAAGGATGTAAATTATGTGCTTTAATGTACAGATTCCACATTGAAGTTCATCATCTTATGGGCTATCTTTGGTTCCTTGTTGGTTTTCTTCCACTTCTATTTTACTGGAAATTTCCCTTCTTGATCCTAACCAGAAACACAGCCTTCTTCCTGCACTGTTTTTTTCCAAATGTGAATTTAATTTATTGAGCAAACAACTGCACATTTCACATTACTAGATCATCCTCCTCTGCTTATACTGCCTGAGTCCAAAAGACAAGGGGCCTCCTCTGACTGAGGTGATTGATTTCCGTCTCAGACCTGGGACCAGCTGCTCTCTCACATCCATCAATATTGTTCTCCTTAAACACAGCTGAAGATAATAGAAAAAAAAAAACCAACAAAATATAAATAGGTTTTGTAAGAACAACACTATTAAAAATATTTCATAGTAATTGATTACTAGAATATTATATGCATCAACTATTCCTTGTACTTTCATCGCATTCAGGAGTTTCATTCACCAGAAGCAGAACTCAGCTCTGTTGAAGTGAGTGTGCGTGGGATGCGAGCCTTTCCCCTTGGAGGCAGGTTGGTGCCTGTGCGTAATCCTCCACACCCTTCTCTAATTCCCACTGGTCTCATCCCCAGATCTGCTCCTGAGTGAATGAAACACCATGCCAGAGCAGTTCTAACAACCAGTTTCACATTCGCCCTTTGGATGAAAACATTTTCAGAAAACCACTTTTCATTTTCTCAGTAAATGAGCTGAAAGTTTCTTCAAGAGATCAGCAGGATTTTTCTGACCCCAGCTGAAAAGCAGCAAATTACTGAGCTGAGGGAGGTATTGTAAGAGTCAGACAACATTTTAAAGAAGTTTCTAAAATACTGTTCCAGTTCAGAAACTGTCAAAATTAAATTATTTAGTTTTTCATCTAAAAAGTATTTGGGAAGAAACTATTCAGCAGATTCAGCAAAAGCTTCAGAAGTTGCTCTGGGCAACCTGACACAACATGTCTGGATGAAGATGAGTTTTGACAGGAGTATTTCACCCTGTCAGAGGCTCTTGCCTCTTCATCATGCTGCTGACCTTCCTGTAACTAGAAAGTCCCTCTCTTTTGTGAAAAAAGAAATGCAGGCAATATCTACATTATTTGCTGTTCCTCAGGAATGATTATCTATCCCTGGTCTGGTTAATGTTTATGATGGAGTCTGGGTTTATAACACTGTTCAACAGTTGAAAGGATATGAAGGAAAGGACAGACCCTGTGCATTGGAAATAATTGGCTAGAGCAGGAATAAATATCTCCAAAAAATGGCCATATTAAGGAACAGCTACTGAACATCAGATCTTTCACAAACTGAAACCTTCATAGCCCCAAAAACCCGGCTTTTCCTTTTAGCTTGTCATCTCTGGTCACCTCCATGGCCACCATCTCCCAAAAGCTGGGGAGTTTCTGAGAAGTAATAAAGAAGGTAGAAAGTACAAGTAAAACCATACAAGTCTTGTCATTATAAGCAAAACAAGACTAGCAATGAAACTTGGCATGAAAATGCATTTTTACTGGGTAAGAGATATTTCAAGCCATTTTTCTTCACCAAAAGACACAGGATAACTCTTGTCTGCTAATATCACTGCCAAAATATTATTTGGCCAGATGGTGTTGGATGTATCTGTTCATGCCCAGGTTACTTGTAATGATGGTCAAGACCAGCTGGGTCTGTTTGCTACATGCCCATGATCACCGTCATGTAAATAGTTGCAAACTATACTCAATGTCAGCTAAAAACTGAGCTAGATCAATGCTGAATTTGCACAACTGTCTGCTTAAGTATTAGGAAATATAGAAAATCATGTGGCACTGACAAATACATCTCAAGACCCTCTGTGCAGATATCTTTTTACTTTCCTTAGGGAAAGGCACCTTGTTGAAAAAAATGCTGGATAATTCTTCTCTCAAGTATATGAGTGTCTGTGCTTGGAAATGAGACTGAGGCCTCAGTTTTACCTCTGGAGAAATGTAATGTCAAATCAGTGTCAGTGGAGCAGGATTCCACCAGTCCTGTCTTTCACCAAAAAGCACAGCACAGCCACCTTCATCCTGGCATTTCCTAACTGCAGGAGTTTGCAGTTAATGTGTCCCACTGAGGCGCCTGGCATGTGACAGCCCTTCCAAGAGTTCCAGGTTTTATCACCTGCAATATCCCATTTCTGAGGTGTCCAAGTGCATAATGATCACTGCACATGGTGGATGAGACCAAAATATGAAATTCTGGGGGAAGAAAAGACAGGGCAAATGCTGGAGCAATCAGCCTAACACACAGGATATGGTAGACTTACGGGGTTTAAAATCAAGGTAAATAATAAGCTAGTTTTCAGTCTACTGGGTGGTTTTGTGTCTCAAATTTCTGTAAATCTCCAATTTCCTAGCCATTTCAGAGAAATCTAAAGGTATCTGAGCAGAGGTGATGTGCATTTTAAGGAGATATTTGAAAGAAGAAAGCATTTCCACAGCACATGTACAGAAGTTGATACCCCCTAAGGAGCTTCCGGAGTTTAGATCTCTTATGGACCATGTCTCACAGCTCAGGGCAAGAGGTGTGCAGACATTTTAAACCTGTGGAAACCTAGGACCTTCCTTTGGTGAAAGAAGGAACCATTATCAAAATAAAGATCTAACACTGAGTATGTTCAGACCACATAGTTTTAGAGCGCAGAAGCAACAGGTTCACTGAATCTTCCTCTTCTCTATGGTTCTCCACAGAGAGCGATTGCAAACAGACACAGAGAGGAATGAGATTTGTCCACATAAATGGTAGGGAACTGTTAACATTTGTTCTCAGACCCACTCACATATATTGTGTATTCATGGCTCAAGAAAGAAGAACGTAAGTCTACTCAGTAATAAATGTATATGTGTAAGACAAATTAGTGTGTACTTGAACATTTTCCAAACTCTGTTCTGTGCTAAAGGATTTTATCTCTAATCAGTGATAGCTCTCCCCACTACAATCACACAACTTCATCTTTGGAGAAGTTTATCTTGTCCTGAGGGCAGACAGCAAAGAGTCAGACCTGCTGAGACACCCGCAGTCATGCTTTCTGCACACATGCTTCTTGCACACGTAGAAAGCAAATGGAGTTAAATCTCAACGTCTTGAGCCCCCACTAAGGACACACCTAAAAATTTACCACCCTAATGGACATATGTGAAAGAAAATGGCCATATCAAATGTTTCTTTCATAGCAAATTTTAAAATAGCCCATTCAAGTTTGCCTGATCCAAGGTTCACCAGTTTCCTTCTCTCTACCACACAGGCTATTGGAAAGTGAATCATTAGCAGGCCTGAATTACAGGCAGGTCTAGAGAAATCAAGGCAGCTACATGGATTCCTACTGAGATTCAACCAGTGCTGGGAACTGTTGAAGTCTCTGAGGAGAAGAGCACAGTCCTGTGCAGTGCTGCAGGTCTGAGCCCAGGCAGCACCACGGAGGGGTGTGAGCCACCTGCCATGACTGTGGCGTGCTGGCAGCATGGCAGATGGCCCACCAGATTTGTTTGTTCTCAGTGTGCATTTTGTGTGCTGTGCTCTGGCAGAGCCTGTGTCTGGGCAGCCAGGAGGGAGCCTCCCTGCTTGTCTTGTGCTGGCTCTGCTGGGGCACACCAGAGGACAAGGGAGATGACACCTTCCCAGGAGCTGAGTGTTTCAGGGAAAAGCCTCTGGACTCACATGGTGAGAAACAGAGGGCAGTTTCCCTGCAAGATGAAATGCAAACCTGCAGTGCAAATGGAGTCAGGGACTCCTGAGAGCATGGTTTCACAGTCATTTTTTGTTTAAAAAATAGAATAATTTGTGTTGGAAAGCACCTCTGGAAGTCATCCAGTCCCACCACCTGCTCACAGCAGCACCAGCCTGGAATGTAGTTCAGGTTGCTCAGAGCCACGTCCAGCCCGGTTTTGGATGTCTTCAAGGACAGAAGTTTCACAGGCTCACACAGAGATGTGCCCTTGTATTTTATCTCCCTGTGAACACTCCTTTCTGTAGATCTCATTCGCATTTCCCTTGCTGCAGCCTGCATCCTGTGCCTTGCTCACTACCACTGGGCACCTCTGGTTCCATCTGCCCTCTAACATAGCCCATTAGGTGGGGGAGGACAGCAAGTGCAGCTTCGCCCTTGGCCTTCTCCAGGCTGAAAAGGACCTTTTCCCCCAGCCTCCCCCCACTTGTCCTGGGCTCCAGCTCCTAGAGACCATCAGCCATCCTGGAGAGATGGCACGGATGCAGGGGGATGAGACATCTCTGGCAGCAGCATCCCATACTTTGGTCAGGTTAAAGCAATTGTGCAACCACAGCCTAAGAGAAGGAAGCAGACTCCAAGCCATATTTTGGAAGTGATAGAACATAACTATCTTTGGGACCCAGAAGGTCTTAACTGCATTGTAGAAAGATACTGATGCTAGACTGGAAATAAGGGAAGGGACTCACTGCAGGGGCTCAGGGGACAGTACTGCATGTGCATTCACTCACTGGAGCTGGAATTTGTGTCTGAGCAAGACACTCCTACTTGGAGTGAGCCAAGACCTCTGTGAGTGGCTGGCAGGGGGCAAGACAAGTGCACAGCATGAAAGCAAAGAAGAAGGAACTTAAAGGTGAAGGTCAGCTATATTGTCACTTGGAATCACTGGAGCAGGCACTTGACACAATTGTACTTGACCTGTACTGGCACTAGTTCCAGCTGGTCTCTGCTGAACTGCTCCATGTAACCACGAGTGCTTTTCCTCTTGAAACACAGAGCTCCACAAATTAAATACAGCCTGGCAGGGAGGAGAAGATACAGCGTTCACCAGCTCCACGCTGACATTTACTCTCTCTCCTATTGTAGGAGGGACTCTGTGCTCTGTACTCCAGAGGGCATCATCAGAACAGCAACAACCCATTGTGTTTTAAAATGGCTTTTAGGGAAATTAGTTAAGTATTTTAAAAAGATGAAAGTGTTTCTCTACTAGAGAAGCAAGCGTACAGTTCTTCTAATTTCAATAATTAATTCCTTTTGGACTACAGCCAGCCTGTTTGCAAGAGAATTCATACTGGATGACTGTCATTAATGTTGTTAATTTATGAAAAAATAAAACAGTATTATTACGATCTTTCAATAATAATAATAATAATAGTAATAATAATACTTTAAATACTCCAGAGTAACTTAGGGTTCAAAGTAATAAGTTCTTGCAGACCAAGAGGACCAAATGGTAGGATTCCTGTCTTTCAGAATACCAGAGCCATGCCTACATAAGCCTACTGCCTGCATAGAAAGAGAGCTGCAAGCTCATATGCAACATATTCTGATACCAAACATTGAAACAGAGTCTCAGCAAGTTTCAGGATGCCTTACATTATTAGATGAAACTGTTATCTAGATGATGAAAAAGAAAATAAGTATCACATTGGATATAACACTGGAGATTGATATAGATTAGATTTTATTTACTTGATTTTCCCTCTTTCACTCCCATACAAATGTCAGCAGGTGAATGGCACTTCCAGTTGCAAGACTAAATTACTCTTAAATGAAGTCATATTAAGTTGATTGGTGTTTCCTTCACTTTTTTCAGTAACTTTACTCATAGCTGAACTTTTTCTTGAATTGTGCTCTTATTTTTCTCTCGGTGCACGTGTTACTCAACTTCAGTCTGAATATGTTTTAGGTAAGCCTCTGTAACCTCAGAGGCTATTTTCATTTGTTAGTTTAAAGAAAAACAGGCTGCATGTGCCCAGCTGCTTTTTTCAGTCTCTAAGCAATTCAAACACATTTGCTAGCAGTCTGGACCAAAACTCCTACTGAACCACTCTGCTTACCTTTGCACAGGTGAAAGGCACTCACTGAAGAGAAAGAAGTAGAAGCCAGGAAGGAAAGGATTTGCAGAAGTTCCAGCAGCCCTAAATGCATAGTACCTTCCATGCTGTACCTACTGGTAGTTTCAAATGTGCAGGCAGACAGGCTGGAAAAGAGAGGAGGAGAAATGCTTCCATTCATTGCTAACCCCTGAGGAATGGCCCAGAGGAAAATTCTACCAAAACATTTATCTTGTTATTGTAAAGCTTTTCTTTCTGAAAGATTCATTCTTTAATGTGCACTACAAGAAAAGGCATTTTCACTGCAAGAAAGACATTGAGGTGCTTGAGCATGGCCAGAGAAGGGCAATGGAGCTGGTGAAGGGTCTGAAGCACAAGTCTGATGAGGAGCAGCTGGAGGAGCTGGGGTTGTTCATCCTGGGGAGAAGGAAGCTCAGGGAAGGCTTTATCACTCTCTACAACTGCCTGAAAGGAGGTTGCTTCAAGGTGGGTGTTGGTTTCTTCTCCCAAGTAACAAGTGATAGGACAAGAGGCAATGGCTTCAAGTTGTGCCAGACGTTTAGAACAGATATTAGGGAAAATTTCTTCATCAAAAGGATTATGAAGCACTGGAACGGGCTGCGCAGGGAAGTGGTGGCATCACCATCTTTGGAGGCATTTAACAGACGTGTAGCTCTGGCACCTAACAACAAGGTTTAGTGATAGAGTTCTCCGTGCTGCATTAACGGTTGGACT
This sequence comes from Dryoscopus gambensis, assembly GCA_013389985.1. NCBI lineage: Eukaryota > Metazoa > Chordata > Aves > Passeriformes > Malaconotidae > Dryoscopus > Dryoscopus gambensis. The sequence continues at coordinate 40,640 of WEIT01036828.1, read as the reverse complement.
TGATGATCTCCGATGTATTTCCCAGCCTCAATGATTCTATGATGTATAACACCTTTTCTCCTTGAATCCCTTACCTCCCAAGGGGATGCTGCTGGGTGGAAGGTGTTCACTGGGGCATTGACCTGTGAGTTTTTAAATCCCTCAGCCATACCCACATGAGCACAGTCCCTGTGGCTGCCCCTCTGTGGGTGCTGCAGGAGCACACCCTTACAGGGGGTCATGTAAAACACAGGTGGCCTGACCACGTGGGTCCAGCTCTGTGTGAAAGCAGGCTCTGGTGTACTGGCCTGCCCTTCCCTGTCTGACTTTTGGCAGTGCCTGCACCTTGTGCCAGCCCACACTGGGAGTACAAGGCAACAGTTTGTTCTTCAGTCCATTGCTGCATGAGGCACTGGGTGATACCGATGTGGCTGAGGTGTGCTGGGTGCCATGGGGTCCTGAATGCACATCTCTGCCATCATTCTGCCATCCCTATAGAAACCCCCAGCCACTCCAAGTGTCAGTACTGCAGCTTTAATTTTAAGTTTATAAGTGATGTCCCCAGAAACTGGCCCTTAGTAATGGTAATGTAGGTAATTAAGAAATAGTGTATCATTTAAAATAAATATGCCAAATAAAAACTATTAAAAGTCTGGTGTAGAGGAAGCAAAAGATCTCTGTGAGAAATACTAAACTGAGATCTGGCTGCAGCATGCATCCAGCTGTCTTTTCCTTAGGCTCGTTCTAGTATTATGTATATGGGGTTTTTCACTTACTTCAGTACTTCTACTGTATGAACTCACGCAGTTTAAAGAAGTTAATGATGCATGTGAATTATTTCCTAGAGTGAGTAGCTGGATTCCCAGCAGGAGGATGTGTAGACATGCAGGGGACTCTTACGACTGTTTTAAGTAAAGGCAGGGTTTGGCCATGCATATACAGCAAAAATCAGGTGCTTGCCCAGAAAAATTGTCTTCACTGTTTACTCTGCACCATTCCTAAAGTAGTAACGCTTGTCTGTCCTGGTTAATGTTTTCTAGAGGACGTTGCTTTCATAATGCTATTTAACTGTATAAATAAGAGAGGGAGCTGCAGGGTAGTCCTGGTGAAGACAGCAGGATCGCTGGAAGCTGCTGTAAGTAGTGACTTTTTTGCTTCCTATAGATACTTCAAAAGTGTCTCCTCTTGTTGTAGGCAATCAGTTTTAAATCTTTTCTTGGTTTGTATCTTATACTGAAATCTGTGCTGGATAAAGAGGCTTTTACTGTGTCAGCTGGATATAAAGGACATAGGCATCACAACTGAGGCAATGAGTTGCCTACACATTGTCAGGTCACTGGAAGAAGGAGTAAAAATCTAAGAGCAGAGCAGGGTGTCTTGCCAGAAAGCAAGGTGGTCTCTGGAGCCAGGAAATCATAAAAGGAGGACTTTCCCTGATGTACCTCCTACTAGAAATAGGCCCTGATTTATTAAAAGCCTGAGGATGGGTGCTTAGAACTTTTTTTAATGCACTGTTGATTCTTTTTAAGTAATTGTGATGATCTTTATACTAAGAGTCTACAAGAAATACCATTGCTTAGGGAATGGTATATCTAATGCCTGCTTCTGTTTTAGATGAGACTTCCCTTTTAGATGAGATTATTGAGGTAACCATGAGATTACAGGCCCACTGAGAGGGAAGGGGAGAAACTGGTGATTTTCACATGTTCAGAAGATCACAGTGAGGTCAACATTTTCAATGAGCCAGAAACCGGGCTGTGGCCAGGTGTACACTGGAATGTAGAAACTGACAACCTGGTCAGATCTGTTCTTGCAGAGGGAAGTAAATCCCCACCTGGCTGACCTAACCACTGCACTCATTCTTTTTTGTCTACTTTTTTATTCTCTTGGCCTCAGTGATGCTTCATCCCTGAGTGTGTGCAGTAACTCAGGTTCAACAGCAAATACCCCTGGTGGCCTGGTAGAAGAGTGAGAGCTCATGTTCACCTGTTTCCAGGTAAAAGGAGGCTTAGAGGTGGGTGATGCCACTTTCTGTCTGAGTTCTCCAATGCTAAGCTGGCTTATAAGAAAAAAAACAAAACAGCCCTGTGAGCAGTCATACACATTTCTAAAGGATAATGTAAAGTAGGCTTCTGCATTTCTGCTGCAAAAGGAATTACTTTTATTGAAATATTCACAGTAGTTGGATTCTCTGAAGAGTCCAATGTCCTTGGCTTGTGTTTGCAATCTCCTCAGGGGCTCAGGCATAGAGGTATCAAAACTCTGAATGACAAGAGAAGTGAATGTCTAGATGACGAGTCTGGAACAGGCCCTGAGCCTGTTCAGGTGCATATGATTAAATATGCAGAGCTTTCTGGCCAGCCAGGAAAGCACATGTGAGTTTGTGATGCTCCTTTGAGTAGGTGGACCTGGACAGTAGGTTTCTGAGGTCATGTTCTCACACAGAGATACAGCTAATCAAGTTTTTCTTTTGTGATTGTTTGTGTGCTTGGGTGGGGTTTTTTTACAAGTCTCTGGGTAGTTGATATTTAGTTCAGCAGACACCACTGGTGGTACTGCTGTATCTTGATACGTCTGGTGCCCCCACAGTGCTGCTTTCAGGAAACAAATTTCTCAGATTTCCTCCTTCAGAAACAATCAGGAGGGAAGCAGCACCATCTGGTGAGCAAACGGCTTTTCTATTTCATGCTTTCATATGTGTTTGAGTAGTGTAAATTTTCATGTTGCCTGAAATGACATTATCAGTGAGGACCCCTTACAGGAGTAGTATGGGATGAATATTCATGTCCTGGAATATTACATGGCAGAAAGTTCTTTTTAAAGGCAGAAAGTTGACTTCAGAATTGTCTCTTCAAATCACAGTGATAGAAATCAGCCCTAAAATGGACAAAATAGCTATATCCACAAAGAAGCAAGTTCTGTCAGTCAGAAAACTCAGTCAAGCTCACTCCCAGGTTTTCTGGTGGAAGTATGCTAAGGTAACTTCAGCTAATCCTGGTGTTCTCCATTTTTTTTCTGAGTCGCATGGTAGGGAAGATTGTGTGCTAGGGACAAGGTAATATATTGAGCAAGCGTTATCACCAAGTCTGCTACAGAGAAATTGCTGAAAACATTGTCCTCCAGGTGCTGGCGTGCTCTTGTATCATTGTCTGCTTTGACTGAAAGCTCTTCTTTAAAGCAACATATTCTTGAACACCACAGATATATTGTCATTGTGTAACACACACAAAGAAAAGGGGCAGAGGTAAACGTGTTTCCTTCCAGGCTATTCGACAAGTCAGACTAGATTTGGAACTAGAATTGAAGTGCTTTTCGCTTCTGCTGCCATGTTGATGGATAAACTGGTTTTTTGCTGGAAATTATATAAGTAAAGGTCTTAAAGAGCTTTCTGCAAACTGAACTCCTTCAGGTTGGGAATTTCCTAAAGGCTTTATAGCACAGGTTCTCAGCTCTTTGCTTTTTAATAAATCATTAGCAACTATGCTCCATAGGAAAATCCATCAATCTTTAAGACCATATGAGAATCTGCATCTTCTGCTTCATGCTGAAAGGGGGTCTTTTGTCAATTTGTCAGTAGTTGATCAATTGCTAACACAGAAGCCACAATAATATCAAATGAAATAGTGTCACATACAAAGTAACAATCCCCAATCATGTTCAGAGAGTGCAAATCTTATTATAAAAGTACCTTTAGGTTTCAAAAAAGGGACTAATGGAGAGGGCCACCTGTATCTTCAAGGCTTAAACAACAAAAAAAAGACCTCTACAAATCACAGCTGCTAAGTCTTTTATAATCTCATGCCTTTAAAACTAACCATTATCAAGATTTTTGTGAGGCCTGACTCGTGAGTCTTGGCAGTTTGTGATTGGCCAGTACTGAGTAACAGATGGATGATTCAGATTCAGATTGTATTTAATTATCCGTGAATTCAGAGCTGTAATAAAATGAAATTAATTCCATGAAACTACATAAATTAACCACAAAATGCAAACACGTTGTAACGACATAGAGAAAAAATATCAGTATAGGGAAAATAGCCTTCAGAAAACTGTAACCAATATTTTACAGAACTCTTACAGCAAAACTATTTTATATCCTTTCACCATAATTTTGAAGTCAAGTTAGTTAAACTCCCTTTCTGCTTTGCATTCCAAATAAATGGAATTGGCAGTTTGAGGTATACATAGAAAAGCCCATCTATCAGGTGCTATATTTTGTAATAAATATTAAATGTGATGAGATAGAGAACAGGTGGCAACTTATGTTTAAAATGAAATGTTTCTCTTTTTTGGTATTCATGTTATTCTTAATAAATTATGACTGCAGCTGCGTAAATAGTTCATAGTAAATAATTTATCCACAGGCAGCTTCTGAATCAGCCTGCTGGATATGTGGAAATAGATTAGGCTTAGCTCTGATGCTTTTGTTTGGGAGTTGATTTCTTTTCAAAGTCTGACTAATACATTGGCTCACTGATAGCAGTTTTAAAAATTCAGAACTGGAGCTCTTATGTTGAGTTACAAGGATCTAGATACATGGAGAAGTATTTCAATGTCAAAATCAGAGGAGACCAAACTATAATTTAAAACTACTGTGTACAGTAATTGAAAATGTAGTTATCAAGAACCCAGCCCTTACAGTTCTTACACTTGTCAGTAATGCTTTTAAATAGGCTTTCTTTTTAAAATTACTTATACCAAACATGTAAATGTTTGAATATTTGATTATAGCTTGAAAATGTCTTGTTGTTCTCATTAGTCTAACTGTAAGTGGATATTCAACTACATACACAAATTGCTCCCTCTGATGTTACAGAGAAAGCAAGACCATAAGTGTAGCACTTTCTGAAAAGCCTCTCAAGTTGAGTCATGCCAGAGATGAGAAGTGCAATTGGTGTAATATGTCTCTCTGTGCACAATTTTATCAAATCTGGCTCATTATCTCCTCAAACCCTGTGCAACTCTTGCACCATTTCGTTGCCCAAGATTCCTCTTCAGAAACGAGGCCTATTGGGACATTCATATCCCCATTTCTAAGGTCTCTTTTTTAGAGCTTATGCAGTGCAGAGTGTCAGCAATGAAATGAGGCTACCACAGCCAAGTGTAACACACTGATAAATGCTTCGCCCTTTGACCAGTGGAGCAGCTGATAAAAATACGGCCTTGTTCTTTGTTAGAGACATTGACTGCTTCTGCTGTGCTGAAAATGAACCCACTCCAACAGTTAGGTTGAAGAGACAACATGTCGTTTCAGGTTCTTATTTAAAACATTGCATAATTTCTATTCAGAAAAAAAACCCCACCTATTCCTGAGAGAGGTAGGGGTTAATATCTGGTTTGGTGCTGAAGAACAGCCACCACTATTTGTCCTTTCTTTAAACAGGGCACCTTATCAATCTGACCAAAAGCATATTTAAAGATCTCCTGCCTGCCTATTTGCTCACATTCTGTTTCTATGTAGCTACTGATTGCTGCTCACCTTCATGAATTTCCTCTTTCTCCTCTAACTCACAAAACAGCCAGATTTCTTCTATGATGAACTTTCAAGGAATTATTCAGACCATTAGTGTCAAAAGCACGCTGGTACCACAGCCTTTCAGAAATTAGCCACGAGGTGTTTTCTGATGGGATGTGCTTCATTCTCCAGCCTGCTGAGGGTGCTGTGTATTCAACTAATCCATGCTGAATTTTGTCTTCGCAGGTATTTAGGGTGGGGGTGGCAGAAAGAGTTGATGGAGGCTTGCCAGGAGGCCTGGGAAAATAAAAAAAAATTCTGGCAAGCATTGGAGAACATGGAAACTGAGGACAAAGAAAGAGATAAGACTTCTTATTCAGTGATAATGACAGAATTTCTATTTCTACTTCATTAATTTACTTTAGTAAAATCATCTCCTTTTTTTTTTTTTTTTTTTAATAGGATTTTAATAGAAGAACATGAAGACCACATTCTACCTCAGTTTGCTACTGGCTGGGTTTCATGCTGTTGCCCACAGTCAGCTCCCACCCAGTGACCACAATGGACAGGATCTAAATGACCCTAAACACCATATACATCATGGAGGTGAAGCGATTGCTTGCCTCAAACTTGTGCCAAACAATGCTGACTTTGCATTCCAGTTTTTTAGGGAGGTTACACGGGAGGCACATAATAAGAACATTTTCTTCTCTCCTGTGGGCATCTCTGCTGCATTTGCGATGCTGGCTCTTGGGGCTAGATCAGCCACGCAGTCTCAGATCCTGGAAGGACTCGCCTTCAACCTTACAGAGATTCAGGAGAAAGAGATACATGAAGGCTTCCACAACCTAATCCACATGCTGAACCATCCTGAGGGGGGAGTCCAGCTCAACATGGGGAATGCCATCTTTGTAACAGACAAACTGAAACTCCTAAAAAAGTTTTTAGATGATGCCAAAGCTCTGTATCAGCTGGAGGCTTTTACCACTGACTTCAACAAACCCACAGAAGCTGAAAAGCAGATCAATGATTATATAGAGAGGAAAACACATGGGAAAATTATGAATTTGGTCAAGGACATGGACCCACAAACTGTAATGCTTCTGGCTAGCTTTGTTTTCTTTAACGGTAAGCAAGTCCTCTAGGGTTCACATTCTCACTATTCATCCTTATCAACAGATCTAATGTTGGCTACCTCAAATGAGAACTGTTGGGAAAATTTCAAATGCTCTTTGCTGGGCCAGAAGGTCCCCTAATGTCATAGTGGAGGTGGTGGAGAGGTGACAGGACCCCTCTCACCATGGGAGGCAGCTGGAGGCCACACAGGCTTATTTCTCTTTGTGACAGCTCCAGGTGCTCTGCTCCAAGCCACAGCCTTCTATGCAGCCTGAGCTGGCGCTCCTGGGTTTAACCATAACTCCAATTGTCCCACACTCTTCTAATTTTCAGTGAAGGCACTGAGACTTATACAATGACTTAATGCCTCTTTTTAAAATTATGCATGATTCAATAGCCTAATTTACTACATATTCTTTTTTTTCCCCTATCAGAGTCCTTTATACATACACACTAACATTTATATATGGAAGAAGCTAGTGAAGAATAGAGGAGAACATTTTGAGGAACAAAGCAGAAACTGTGCATTTCTGATGTGGGTTAGATGTGCCCTTAAACCTGACATAACACCACTCAGATATGAGATCTTACATTATTTTATCTACAAATTGAGGCTTATGATTAAAGTCAATAGAAATTAAGTGCATGCAGTATATGACTACACAGATGATGTTTACAGAAGGGCCACTTAGATCCCCTGAACAGAAAAGCAGTGGTAGGTAGAAAAAAACTGCCTAATTATTTCATTACTGGCATCTGAAACATAAATTGAAAGTGGAATCTAATGCACTCTTTTGAACAGGTAAAAGATCCTTGCATCACTGTGATATACATTTAAAGTGTTATGTTTGAAAATTCTGTTTTCAACACATGGAGAAATAGGTGACTATTATTTACTAGCTATAAAATTTTAGTCTGTGATGGGATAGAACATGGGATATTCAGTCAAATTCTCCTTCTCTATATCAGGCAGCTGGGAAAAGCCTTTTAAACCAGAGCATACTGAAGAAAGGGAGTTCTTTGTGGATGCTGAAACTACTGTGAAAGTCCCTATGATGTACCAGATGGGCAGATTTGACTTCTATTTTGATGAGGAGCTGTCATGCACTGTGGTACGGCTGCATTATAATGGGAGTGCTACTGCATTTCTGGTTCTGCCAGCAAAAGGGAAAATGAAGCAGTTAGAGCAAACTCTGGACAAGGAAACCATCCAGAAGTGGTCAGACCATCTCTTCCAGAGGTAATCTTCTGCCAGTCAGCTGCAATGGCACCTAATTTATAGTATTTCTTCTTTTCTGGGAATGCAGACACTATGAACTTGGTGATTCTGGGAACTGAGTGGGTTATTTTTGGCTTGTGTGCCCTAGCTGTAAAAATCTTGCAGTTGGTTGGTATTTAACTATTCTTTTGTTGATGGCTGAGTAACTTGCTGCTCTCCCAACCAGAGCAGAGACCATCCTGAATAGCAAGCCTAGATTGGTGTTTCTAAAATACTCCATACTCCATACTGAGCAGAATGGTCACAATTTTAAGCCAAATCTTCTTTACTGAGATTTCAGCTAGTGTGTTTTACCTCTCAGATGTCACTGAGACACTATGACTCAGGCATAAGTCTAAACCTTAAATAAAGCATAACTTACACAGTTTGTAGTAGTGCTTACAGACATGATATGTCCTACACAATTATCTTGCAGCATTCAGCTGATGGTAGAACAGGCAAGTGATTAATTGTGAATGTCCTGATTTTCTGGCATTTTGTTTTGAAACTATAAAAATCTAATGAGTTTCTGTTAGCTTCAACCATTGACACCAACATCAGCTAATGCATTTTACAACCTTGTTTGTCTGGGAGAGAAGAGAACTTAGCAACAGTAGATGAGTAATATCAAGTTAATACATGCTTAATTTACCAAGCTCTGCGCTAATTCACAACTAATAAGGCTGTGCAGTTCACACCCATATATCTCAGTGCATCATCACAGAAATACCAGCACAGTTAGTAAAAACATAATGGGTAGCAAACTGAATATAAGCTAATAGTGTGATACCTCAAATATCAAAAATAAAAAAAATGTATCATTCTCAGCTGCAATATCAGGAAAACCCTTATCTAAATGAATTTGTGGTGCAAGGTCATTCAGGATCAATACAGGAATAAGTTCTTCATGGGAGAAACTGTGAGAATCAAATGGTAATTTCTGTTCAACTGTTTTGTTGATGCCAGTGCTGATATACTTGGTCGCATCCTCTTCTAGTGCACTGGGCAGTATCACATGAGGGCTACAGCACTGCAGTCAGGGTCCCATCTGTTTTGCTATTCAACCCAAGCTGTCTCTGGGCAAGGCAGCAAAAGACTTGAGCTACCTAAAGGGTAATCACTGCTGTGGGTGACTTGGACGCTCCGAGAATCCCTGGACAGGGCATGAAAAGAAACCCAACAGAAAGCATACTAAGCACAAACTGCCTACAAACAGCTCATAGTCAAAGGCAGACTTGATCATGGCCAGCCCAGAGGAGGAAGTCTATTAGAGGACATGGAATCCAAATGTGCAGGCAGCACAGAACAGACCTTTCCTGGGGCCATGCCAAATGCCCCAGTTATGCCAAAAATACTTATTTGATTTGAAGTGCTGGGATTTGCCACACTTTTCCCGAAGCAGACTTTGTCAGGACTTCTTTTCAGCTCTCCACCTTCCTGAGCGACATGGGCTGTTCCTCATCTCTGTCTGTAAAGAGGGGCTCTTGTTACTGTCCTATTTAGCAGAGTGCTCTCAGATTTCCTGAAGCAAAACACCATATAAATACCATTATGATTGTTATTATTATTATTATTAAGAATGATAGTGCTTGTATCACCATGAGAAGCACCAGCAATTGAATTAGTGTTTATTGTGTATTCAGGGTCCAAACTCCTGGGATTTGACACTCATGGGAATTATATAAATATCTCACCATCCTTTAGGTTGGTGAAAAATCCTCTCACCACCCTCTATTTTTCTTTTGTACCTAACAGCTTTATGAACCTCTACTTCCCCAAATTTTCTATTTCTGGGAGCTATGAAATAAGTAACACCCTTAGCAAGATGGGAATTGTGGATGTGTTCACCAACCAGGCAGATCTCTCCGGCATCACTGGCACCGCAGAGCTGAAGGTTTCCAAAGTAAGTCTGTGCCTGTTGGCCCTTTCCTTTCTTTCACGAACATGCAGGAAAACCCATCAGTGGTAGCAGCCAGAAACACCAGGTGAATATAGCTCCCAGCTTCCTGGCTTGCCTGCAGCTGGCTCACCCAGGCCTCAGCCTGCAAGCTTACAAAAGGAGTTTGGCCCTCAGTGACACTGGAGATCAGATTAGATTGCTGCATGTCTGTTTTTCCAAGAACGGTATTGGCCAAGATATTTTTGCCAGTATCTGAAACATGAGGAGCATCAGCCCCTGGCTCCTCAAGGAAAAGCACTAATGCTCCCAGGCACATCACAACCTGTCCTTCACACCCTGGAGACTCAGTTTTGGAGGTGCGGACAAACAATTACAGGTGAAGCCTCTATCCTTCATCCAGTATTTTGGACTTTTTTTAGGAGATATCCAGAGCTCCATCTGAGCCCTCATTTAAGCGGCCATGACTACAACAATACAGCTCTTCTGCCTCTACTCACTTCTCAGTGGATCCCTCAAAGCAGAGCTGCTTTAAAAGGAGTCTGATTCATTTCTCAAGTGGTTGTTGACTGCCCAGAGTGACTCTATTTTCTTTTTTCCTAGGTTGTTCACAAGGCTTCTCTGGATGTTGATGAGAAAGGTACTGAGGCAGCAGCAGCAACTGCTGCTGAAATAATGCCAGTGGCTCTTCCTCCAACCATTGAATTTAGCCATCCCTTCCTCATGCTGATTTTTGATAGAGATACAAACAGTACACTCTTCATAGGAAAAATAGTTAACCCAACCATCACTAGCTGAAGTGACATATGAATTTTGTTTGCTACTAATAATTAAAGATGTGAAAATGCATGACATGATTTACCTCCATTTGTATCAGCTCATATATGGTTCTTTTTTAGTAACAGTTTTTATTTTATGTCATCATCAAAAACTATTGGTATTGACCATGACATTTGCTGAAGAGGAAGGAAGAAATTGTTTTAAATTCATCTAGAAAAGAATGCTTTTTTTACTTGACTGAAAGACAAGGAAAGACCTAAGCTTTGCTAGCATTTGGAGAGAAATGTTTATATTACAACGGAAGACTCCTGCTTAATATGAGGTAGTCAGCCAGAATAGTATGTAAAATTATGAACATTCTTGCAAACAAAGCAGAAGTGGTTGTAATTTACCCGAAGTAAATATAAGATGGGAAGAGTTGGATCAACATTGCAGGGTCACAGGAACCTGAAACTTCTAACGGAGACAGCACTGGGGATGTGAAAATCTGCCTTCAACAAAGAAAACCTGCTTTCTGTACCAGAAACCTTTTATCATTCTTAGTATCAATCTAGCAGCAAATCTTCCTGAGTTTCTTGCAGCTTGAAAGAGAGCAGGAGGATCAAATCTGCCTTGAATCTGAAGATTTTCACCACGTCTTACCAATTTGACAGATTTAGATGGAGTTACTGACTTCTCACACATGTATCCATCAGTGGTGAGAAGGAGGATGTAGCTGAATGGGAAGGTGAGGTATTTGGATGGCAATTACACAAGCATACTGTCAGCTGAGATTTGTGGAAAACCTATAAGGAGGCTCTGGAAAATTAAAGATCTTTCAAATGCTGTCCTTTTACAGCCAAAAATGTAAGTAAGGAGCACACAATAACCAAATCATCTGACCCAGGTAGGGGTCACAAGCACCTAGGGAGAGCATAGGGCAGCTTGAAGGCGGGCTGGGAACCACCTTCAGTGGACCTGCCTTGGCAACTGGTACTGGAAGGGGTACAATTGGCCCTGTTTTCCCTAAAGTTGTGGGGTTTGGAAGGAGATGAAATGGTGTCATGTCATTGGCAATGATGCTAGGAGCAGTCAAATGGCTTGGGAAGCGAACACAGCCTCAGCAAGGTCTTGTGTGCCCTCTGCAAAATAAGGAGCAAGTGTGATTTTATTAGTCTGGTGCAAAGCATTGTCTCCCCTATTGCATTCTAAAGAAAAGCCCCCTTTCTGCTCTGTGTTTCTAGTAAATACCCTCTGTTAACATGATGCTTAATGGTGTTTTTTAACTAAATACAGTCTCAGTATAGATAAATATATCAACAACTCATAGCATTGAAGGTAGGACTCAGAGTGACAGAAATGCATGTAGTGTTTTGGTGCCTTCCTGCACACTCCTCCATCTGTTTGGGTGGCTTTGCGGCCCAAGGCCCTCACAGGAGTAATTAACAAGGCCTCCTACCTGACTGCAGGTTTCTCATCTCCCTGAAATAACCTTGCAGGGTGCAGCCTCAGTGGGGTCAGTCTCAGCTGTTATCACTCCTACTGTTAACTGCTGTTAAGCAATGGGCATCCAGCAAAGGAACAATAAAACCTTTAGGGGGTAGAGAGCTCAAAGAGGTGAGATCCTTAGTTATTTATTGAATTCCCTAGAGTTGCAGTTGAAAAATGGACATAATTGATTTTAGTAGGGTGACTCTGAGTTTACATCAAGAAGTGTAGAAGAAACAGAGGCCACAGATGCACTAAATATTGCTCGCTCCCTTGTAAACCACTTTGCAGTGGATGAAGACATAAACACAGAAATACAGCATAGTAGGAGGAAAGTTGTCCCCATGTGGTTTTGGGAGAGATTTGAAGATGAGGAGAATTTCTCACATAAGCTAAATCAGCTTTTGCAGGCTGTTAATCCTTATTTTTGGAAGGAGATTCCTTCCTTTCCTACCCTTAGTACCTTGGTGCCCTCACAGACGTGTGCCCCCTTCAGAAGCAGGATGCTGGAATTCTGTTTTCCTCACAAATTCCAGGGAAAAGAACCCACAGGGCAGTAGGAGTGAGGCACAGGAGCAGATACGCTGCTGTGAAGAGTTAGCATTTCACAGTTTGTGCTTCTCCTCTCGCTGCATCTTTTACTCGATCTCTCCGCGTTTGTAAAACGTGTTGGGAGGTTACAGGGACAGTGAGTGGTGCCAGCCACGGGAGGACAGAGTGGTGGTGACGAGGGGTGTCTGCCGTTCCCACAGGGGATTTCCTGTCAATCAAGGCCGGCGTCCAGGAGCCGTTTGCCAGACTTGCTTCATCAGGCAACCGCTCCTGCTGTATTGACACCTTGCTGTGATTTTCCACTGCAGGATTTGCCAGAGACAGTGTTAAGAAGAGGCAGGCACCACTCAGCACAAAAGAGCAGCAGACAGCTTGCTCCCTGCCTACATCCGTGCTGCGCTGCGCTGTTTGTTACGTGGCCCGTTCTCATCTCTCCCCCCATCCACCAAGTCCTACTCTCTTAATCCTGCTCTCGTCGCTGCAAGCAACCAAACAGGTTTTCCTGATTGCACTCACTCTTCTCATTTCCTCTCCGGACCAGCTCTTTTTCACAGCCTCCCACTCTCCCTCCTGCAGACTAACATTTTATCCCTCCCACTCGCCGGCACCGTTTGTTCGTGCAGGAGGGGAACGCTGCCGGCTCAGCTGTGGCGCCAGCAGGTCCTCCTCTCTGCTTCCCAAAAAATGCAGGGCGGGAATAAACAGGGCTCTCTGCCTTCCACAACCCATCTCGAGGGCACTCACAGCACAGTGAGGAAAGCTGGGCAGAAAGGCAGGGCTCCAGGTCACTGGGCTATTGCCATTTGGTGTGATGGGTAATGTGGGGATATGAATGAGCCAGAGACACATCTCAGGGGCAATTAATGACCAGGTTCATTAGGCACTGCCACAGCTGACACAGCTATAAAGTGTAAGGACGGAACTCACAGCCGTGCTTGTGGTGATCCCGGGTTTGGCTGACCTGCTTGTCTCTTGGCTGGATGCCAGTCCTGTTTCACTGACTGCACCACAGCAATGCCATCGGCTGTAGCCCAACAGCTTCCAAGTGCTCCAAGTACCACATCCCAAGACTGCAACAGCCTCCAGGGCTCACACCCTGTTTGTTGAAGCAGGCATTTAGGGTTTTGCTCTTTTCTCACCATCGCTAAGGCTGTACCTGGAGATAGGGAACAAAAAGTCCCCTCACTTCTCACCCCACACCCTTCAGCCTCCCTACTAACAGGACTCACAGGAAAAACTCCCTATGTACTCTCCAGGCAGGTGTGATCTAAAAGCTCTTGCCCAGCAGGAGGAAAGTATTTATATATACAGGTCAGGGTAACCTCTAACTTCACAAATACAGCATTGTTGTTGCTCGTAATGCAGCAACCTGCTTTGTGTTAAACTAACAGCACAGGCCTCGGGTCTCTGCACTTCCCAGGCTTTGTTTGGACCTGTCCGGGCCTGCCTGGGTTTTTGTTTTAGCTTCTTTGCTTGTAACAGTAAGTAGCCAGAAACTATTAGGTGCTAATACCTAATAATAATAGTTTAAATTTTTCCTTAGCTTCATATAGCTGTATACAGATATTTTTGTAACCAGGAGATATTAAAAACAAGGAGTTCTTCTGCACAGAATGAAGTGTCTGTAGCCCTAGAACGAAAAATGAAGGCATACAGACATGGTGGGATGATAACAGGGGACTGGAGAGTACAAGCACAGGATGATACTGGACACCTCAGAGCTATGAACATCTCGCCAGTGCTCAGTCACTGGTCATCAAAGCTTTGCAGAGTTGGGAGCTGGGCGATACTAATTTGGGGCACACCTAGTAACTAGGAGAACAGAGATTGAGTACACAGTGTATGTAAAACACAGCACGGGTACTGTGTGCAGGTGTACTGTGGATTTGTGAAACAATGAAGGAAAGCAAGGGGAAGAACATGTGAGCAAATGTGTAACAGCAATCCCAAGCAGACCCCAGAGCACAGAGGTTACATCTGCTCCTGGCAAGAATGTGGCCACTCCTTTCCTTAGGGCTGAAGCCATCAACCTGAGGAACAAGTGGGACAGAGAAAGGGTGAGCTAAGACAAGAGAATAGGGAAAGTACTAAAAAGTTTGCACGTATAAATTTTAACTATACATAATCTGAACAGTAAGTTCTAGTATTGTAAAACAGGCTATTAATTCTTGGATAAAACTGTTAAGATTTTAAATATACTACTGATAAATTATCAGGTTTGCATACAAAGCATGTTTTTTCATCATAACAAGATTTTGAGTATAAGAAAATGGTAGGAATTCAAGTGACCTCATCTGTTACTTGAATGTAAAAAAAATTGATATCATTAGCGAGTCCCCTGCACACCTGGGTAGAGCCAAGGGACCAAACAGCCTTATGGTTTTCTTGGTTCCTATATGAAATATGAAAATACCCTATCCAGTGCAAGGTAACATAGCATGCCAGCCATGGGAGAATGTTCCTGAAGGTTACTGAGAAGGAAAGGGAAGAAACTCATGAAATATGCAAGAGATTCATACGTTGGGTCCAGAAAGGAAAAGGTTTCCTGGATGCCAGCTTCTGTAATATTTCAAGCAGGAATACATCATGGGTTTTCTCAAAAAGCAATGTTTAACCACAAGATCAGCTTCACAGAGTGATACCAGAGGTCCCTTGTCTCAGTGCCTGGTCGATGGTAGATGAAGAAGTGACGTTTTGGAAAGAAAACATCCCCCCAAAACACCCCTTTGTAGTTAGTCGGTGAGCTCTGCCAAGTACTTCAAACCTTGTGGGCCAACGTTGGACAAAAGGCAAAAGTTGGTGCAACAGGGGGAAGAAGAATTAGAGGCAAGGAGGCAGCCCTGTGTGGCAGTCCTGATTCTCCCCCAAACACCCTCCCCTGGCCTGCCCTCCCACCAAGCCTGCTGCTGCATGTTGGGCCAAAGGACATTCAGCTCTCCCCCAGAGCTGGGGGGCAAGACCATGAGGAAGGCTGGCAAAGGGCCACATCACAGCGGGACAAAGGGACACCCCCAGGCAGGGGGCTGATCCAGGGCCCAGGGACCTTCTGGGTGACCGCTCTGGGGATAACATGCCCAGAGCTCTGTTGTGGAGATCTATCCCACAGACAGAATTTCAAACTGCTTTATTAGTCCAGAAATGGACGAAACCAGTACAACAGGCATCAATAGGACTCCTTTTCCTGTGCCTCCTTATCTTATCTGGTATACCAATACTCTGTTATTCAGTTACTAGATGTCTAGCAACTTGAACAAAAGTACCTTTTTTTTTCCCCCTGCATAGCTATAAGAAATAAGATTTCATCATTATTTATTCTGTTTTATCTTCAGTAGCTGAGCCAGACAGCTACAGATTAGTGGAAGGCATCAGCATGCTTCTACTCACTGACAAAGGAGAGCAGCTCACTGAGATGAGATGAAATCACAGCTAAAACCTGCAGTAGGTTGCTTTCTTCATGGTTACACAGAAAAACTATTTTAAAAGAAATCTTCACAGCTTTAAATGACTGTCAGTCCTGTGACACCAACACAGAAGTTGCTTTGACAAAACCCGTGTGCTCATTCACATGTGTCAGAGTGTCCAGCCTCTGACCAGAACTGATGCTGAAACATCCAGTGTTGTTGGTGTTGGGGCACTGAAAACAGCCAGCATTTTTAAGGACAGCTCGTTGCAGGCCACATGTGAATGTGGTTGTGCAGCTTCTTGGATCTAGGAGACAAGCATGAGAATCTGGTTTTGTTTGTCATCGCTCCCTAGGCAATCTGGGTATAATTTGAAGCACTCATATTACAGCTTGAGCTAGTGCTATCCATTATTTTATATCCCTGGGTTGGCTGTGTTATTTACACAGAGAAGCTATTTGCCTGGTAAATGGCACAGCTGAGAGATTATCAGACTACCTGCGGTGTTGAAATAGCTGGCTTCAAAGCACAGGAAATAACTGTTTAACTAATTTAACATGTTTGGCCACAGGTAAAAGTCTAGCATGGTTTAATAATTGTATAACATTTAAAATTTTAACAAAAGCTTGGAGGATTTATTTTATTTTATTTTATTTTATTTTACTTTATTTTACTTTATTTTATTTTATTTTATTTCTTGACGGATTTATTTTTCAATATTCTCAAAATATATCCTGAATTCCTCATACAGTCATGGGGAAAAGACACTTCTGGAGTGGCTCTGCAGTGGAAATGAGCTCAGCCTGTCATGCTGGGCAGTGAGGGTGATGCCATCCCATGGAGCCCAGCAGAATCAGCCAGGAAAGCATGTCTAACTCAGCAGTCTTCCCAAATAGACAGATTTTGTATGCATTTTTCTTTTTCAAGTTGGCGTCCTTTGGTCGCAGAAGCAAAACTTTCTAATGATTACAGATTTTAGTAAAATATAAATGCAAAGTTCAAGAAACAGGGTGTGTTTAAGCTCGTGGCTGCAGAAAAGCCTCTTTGGTTACCACAGGAGGTCATCTCATTCTGCTTCTGCCCATGGCCACCAGAATTGGCAGTTCTGGGGCTGAACCTGGATATGTGTGAGGCCACTTGGGCAGAGAAAATGGGGCTATCCCTACAGGGAGGGCTGATGATAAAAAAGGAGTTCAGATGGAAGGAGCCTTGGGGTTTCAGGTGTCAGCCTCACTGCCGGGCAGTCACTGACCATGATGCAAAAGTCCCAGTGATATCCATCGGGTGTTCCTGAGTGTGCTGTACTTTCTTGGGTGGCACAGACAGGGACAGGAGGGGAAAGGAGAAATTTCCATGAAGCTGGAAGTCCGAAGTCAGGAGTGTAAGTGGTTTTGCCCCCATATTTGTAGGCATGATCTCCCCTGCAGAAAAAATACCAATTTCCAAATGCCCCCTTTAACATGACACAAGCAAAACCCACCATTTTTAGGATGGCTGAGATCACCTTATCACTGCAGAATCAAGAATAGACACTTGAAGACAGCCAGTACATTTTGTTTCAGCTTAGCTCTGCCTACATTGCAAATCATATTGTAACCAGTGCAGATCACATTTACCAACACAGGGCATATCTCCACAGCTCCTGAAGTGCATCAAGAAGAGATGAGTCTCACGCTTCATGCAGTTGGGGAAGTGAACAAAACCACACATCAAGATAGCACAAAATTTGGACATTTTTGAGGTTACTGGGAGACTGTGATGATAGCACTTTATAACATACAGATTTCTCCCCAGCTCAAAATGCATCACTGTTGAGATGACAAAAGGAACACTGGGGTTTAGGACTCTGCTCCTTCCTAGCTATTTCCCCACAGCATTGAGCAGTGCTGGTGCTGCTTGACATGCCAGCAGGACTCCCTAGGAGGGCTGTGCTCCACCAAGGCATGCTGTCTTCCCAGATTCCTTCCCAAGATCTGCTCTCAGGGTAACTGCAATTTGCCACCTAAGCAAACCCTGGCTAGTGGGCAAAGGGACACAGCCCAGGTCCTTCCAGCTCTGCACCTGTTTGCTTAAGTCCTGGCACTCAGGCTCAGTGTCCTATTTCTTTCGTACAGTTGCATCCACACACAGACACACTTAAACACACTGATCTTTACTGTATGATTTGAGGACATCAAAGTGTTAACCATGGTGAGTATAATTAAACCAAGTTACTCTAAAGGAGACAGTGGCTGATGCACTCTCAGTGCACAGAGGAGAAATTTCTATAAGAAAATGCTTTGCTAGCTTATACCTTTGTTTTCTGCTCTCTCAGGGCAAATTTAAGATAACGCTCATGTTTGCATTGCAGTGAGCATGCTGACTCTGCATTGTTCTTCCACCCTGACTCCCTATTGCTTGATTTTAAACTAGGAGATAAAACTCTGGGCAAAGACTCCATTGCACAGCTCATTTTTCTTTCCAGCAGAACTGAAAAAACATGAGGCATTTGCATTTCATGCATGCTTAGGACAAAATTTCTAGCCTGGTTTCAACTTTAGCTTTTGCAACCTCATCTGTTAGAGCTTGTTTGCTTGCAGGCTTTCAGTGTCACATTTTCAGTGACTGGCCTCAACACCTGTATCTATCACATCTACTTGAACTAGACACGCTGTTACCAACATAAACTGCAGCATGTGCATAATTAATTTCTAAAGTGGTCCTTGCCTGAGCAAGGCCAGCTAAACCCACAGCCTGCTCAGCGGAGTAATGAAGTTATGTCATTATACCAGTGTCTCATACAGAGACTGTTTGTGCCACTTCTCCTGAGCAGCATGAGCTGTACTGCTACAGGCACAGCTGTATTGGTGTAATTGCTCCTACAGGGAGGCTCTCACTGGCTCAGCTCTCTGTGAGAACTCAAAACCCATCACACCATGGCAGGTCCGGGCATGCCAAGAGTAAGAGCTGCTCTGTAAGTCAAGTATGGGAGTCACACAGCCATAGCAGCAGACCTACACCCATGGTGCTAGCTAGCAGTGGAAGCCATGAGTTTTGCAAGGCTTCCCATGTTGAATTTTGGTCAAAAAGGCAGAAAGAGTTAAATCAATTTCCAAAAATCATATCCAGTGATGTGCTGAATTGTTCCATCTTCTATTACACTAGATGCACGCAAAACAAAGGTTCTGCTATGACCTAAAGGATTGGTTTAAAATAATATAGTTCTAGATTGAAAATTTTCTGTACAGAAACTTTTTTTTCTGACATAAGAAATCTTTTTCTATTTGTCATCTACTGAACAGTTTAAGAGTTTAAGCTCACCCAAGAAATCACTCATGCTGGAATGAAGTCCACACGAGGATTTAGGATAGTGACACTTTCCCATCATAGTTCCACTGCATTATTTCCTCAGGTAAACAGCCCGATGTCAGTTAAAATTTACTGATATAACAATAAAACATATCCACACTGAAAGGGCGGGTAGTTTTCCTCCCTTTATTATTGCAACTGTCTGTATCTTAGATGTTTCTTTTCTCATATGAAGAACATCAGTTCTCTGTTTTTGATGTTCTGTTTAGTGCTCCTGATCGCTGCAGCCCATCGTCTTACACAGTACCTGGGAGGAGCAATTTGATCTGGTACATGATAGCAGGAGTCTGAGCATCTGAGCACATTGATCACATTGTCACACTTGATCCTCATTACTCATACATAAGTCTAAGAAGGAGTTGAGACAGGATATCAGGAGCGTGTTAAAAGCAAAGATGTTTGCCAGACCAACCTATATGGAGTACAGGCAGGGTGGATTATCATTGGGTCTGACCTCCCACAAGCATCAAAATAGGTGCAATGATTATATCCCTCCGTTAGAATGGGAGCATCTTTGTGTCCAAGCTTAGATCTTCCAATGCCTACTATGGCTATGTTGTGCCTAAGCTGTAAGATAGCTAAGATCAAGCTGAAGATACAGATTTGGGTGGCAAGTGTGTGAACCATGATGTTAAAAAGTAAAGTCTGTTCTCTTAGAGTCTCTTGATAGAATCCTTAATTCTGTGTTACAGCTGCACTGTGCGTTCACAAGAGCACTTGTTTGCTTGTTGGTCAGAGAGAGCAAAGTCTTGTTAAATATAGCCACTTGCTCAATAAAATGTAGCTGAAATATCATATTCACCCTACGCTTATCTTCTACTGAACAGAAATGTTGGCTGACAAGAAGTCTGACCACAGGACTGGCTGTCCTTTAGGACAGTGACTGGAACTTGAAGACACCACTGCTCACTGAAGAGGAATGGGTGGTGGCTTGTAATTTAAACCTCCTGTCAATGCAAATGCTTCCATGCTCATTACAATGCCAAAAAGAAAAATGAATACCTCCATCAAAAGCAAATTATATGATACAGAAATCTTGCATTCATTCTATAATCACATGCTGACCAAGGTTACTGTCATTTACTATAGAGCGACTTCAGTGGATTCCAAAAATTGTTTCATTATATAGGGAGTAAAATAGGTGCTTTCAATCAAAAATGACTAAGAAGGAACAAGTGAAGATGCTAGATGAGGCCTTCTGGGAGGTAAGAAGGATGTCTTGGATGTGTTCAGTCACTTATTCTGATCTGGCCACAGCCCCAGGAAATGTCTGAAGTAAGACTGCTCCCACATTGGAGACACCACTCTCTTTAAAGGAATATATAATACAGCATATTATAGGCTTTTAAATGCTTCAGCTTGGCACAAAATCCTGACTGTAGGAGGCTGGGAATCTTTCCAATAAAAGGCATAGAGAACAGTGCTGATATTGTAGTTATGGCTGTAGCACAGAAAAGGAAGACTAACCTACAGCTGAATCTCCTTGGGCGTCCTGACAGTGAAGGTGCTTTCAGCTGACCCATGGTCCACATCCTGTGGGAACACAACTGTCTACTCCAAGTGACCCAGAGAGTTCACTGAGAGACTGCATTGTCCACGCCAACCACATGGGAACATGCTGGTGCTAGCCAAGGAACAGATCTCGAATGGCCAGTTATGTTTCATGGATTGATGGAACCTTGGGCCAGTTTTGAGTGCCTACGAGGTTACATTTTCTGAGCTCTGTTCGGTAAAGTCTCAGCTTTCTACAGCCTTGATTGTCATCCTTTTCTTCTCTCCTCCTTCCAGCTGTCCTATCACCCTATAGGAATGGATTCTTACATAAAAACTGTTCCTCATGAACATATCTCACTACTCTTTGTTAGCCTGGAAGCGAATATTAAGGTTTCCTCTACCTCTGACACATTGATGGGATCAACTTACCAGCATAAAAATAAGTATCTGAAAGCAAACATATTTGCACTTTTTTGATACATATAAAGAGTTGTCTGGCCTGCAGATTCAGTGAAACCTGGTTTCCATAATTTCTCTGGTACAGATTATCTGATGTCTGGCAAAGATGAGCTCATCACTTCCTCCCACAGTACAGGCTGTAAAAGTGTCTGCCCTGGATCAGGTCATTCAGCTTCATGAATTTGGTATGTTTCAGACCTTTATCATTTTGTCACAGCAGATACAAAAAAAGAATACTTTCAAAATATATAAAATGCAATTGAGAGAAGGTGAGAGAGAGAGAATGAGATAGAGAAAATATAACCTACATCTCAAAAAATCCAAGTTGAAAATTTACTGACTCAAAGTTCAGAGTTGGATGGCATTTTAATCAGAAAATATCAGGAACTGGGAAGAGCAGTTCTGTAGTGGCCTAAAAGAAACCTCTCAAAAGAGCTTTAAACTTAGCACCTGGTTTCCATCAGGACTGACAGAGGTTCACGCATGTGCTCCGTTTCCCAAATTTTTTTCCAGTATAAATTATATTCTCACTAGCAATGTATGTGCATGCTTAAGAAGTTCCATTTCAATTATGAGTAAGGTTGCTAAGTGACATTAGCTCCTAAATCAAGGAAGTGAAAAATTAACACCTCACATCTGGCACTGCCCACATAGTAAATGCAATATTCTTATAAAGAAGAAGCCATATTTGAGTCTGTATACAGCTTATAAAGAAAGCAATATTTGAGTCCCTATACAGCTCACAGACAGAGGTTGCTGTCCACTTAATTATTTTGCTGTCTAAATAATTTTCCTTATGGGAAAGAAACAATGGAAATATTAGTTACAAATGTTCAACTCATAGTAGATTTTTAGGTTAATACGTCTTCTTCTGGAAAATGAATAGTATATATACAGTTGAGCCATAGCCACGAATGTGCAATGTCTCTGGCCTTACACTTGAGACTGGTGTATGGATGCCCCTTGTTTGCAGCAGGATGTAATTTATTGTCCTTTTAACTCAAATTCACAAGAACTGTTTTGTTGCCATATAACAGCTTTATAAGTTATTTGAGGGAAATATTAACATCTTAAAGATTTGTTTATCTGCCCTTGCTTCTCCATTTTAGTTTTATTTTTTCAGGTAGATACTGTCTTCAAAACATAGCTACCTAGATCACAAAACAGATAACTGTCTTCAAAAACCTCAGGAAAGGCCTGGTCACAGACCAGCACTTAGAAATGGGTAGAACCAGAGAGGCATGGACACGTCTCCTGGAAGAACAGGTAGTGTAAAGTGCTGAAGCAGCTTAAACAAAGACACCAAGTCCTGTATGAAAACTGATTCCTGCTTAAATTCTCCATGGGAGCACAGCCAGGTAGATACACACTTTCTTGAGGAAGAAGTGTTGCTTTTGAATATCCACCCCATGCAGCCTCCAGCAGGAGGAACACGCTCAGTGCCAGGCCTGCAGCAGGTTACTGCACTGATATTTCTGTTCAAATGGAAAAACCTCAAAGAAACTCAAGTACCCAACCCCACAATGCAGAGCTCTTTGCCAGCCACTCTGGACAATGCAGGTAGCACTAACTTGCATTCATTTGGTACTTAGTAGCCCTCAGCACATTTCACAAGTGCCAGAGGGCACCTTTTACATGTCTGCTACAGAGGCCAAAGTGCAGAGATTTCTGCATTACATCAGGTAATTGCTTCAGGCCAGACAGTCAAACACTGCAAGTCCCAGGAACTCAGATTGATTGTCACAGCAGTAAGGAGATGCATGTGCAGTGCATATAAACATGGAATTTGGATAAGAAATAGGGGGAAAATAGATCATATTTCAAGTTCAGGTCATCAGAAGTCATTGATTGTAAAATTTTCTGCCATTTTGAATGTGCAATAATGTTTTTTCCCCTTAGATATACCAATCTCTTACACACTTTATAATTCCTGCCTTTCAAGTTGAATTTTTTCCAGGAATTTAAAAGAGAAATGCACTTGCATTTCACATCTACTGGAAGAATTTTGAGATGCCCTCCCTGGAGAACAGAAGTATCTACCAGTGCCATTTTTTGTGTCTCCTGCCTGCTTAAGTCCTGTCTCATGACCCAAATTTAGTAAGGCACAGAGAAGGGCAGCTGTCCAAACACACAAAATTATCCTTCTTCCCATCTGAGAACTAAAGGTTCTGATGACACCTGCTGGCTCCATGGGGACTCAGCAAACACCAGCCAGCTCCTGCTCGAGCTTTTCAATACTTGAGGGTAAAAAAGGAGGATAAATAAACTATTAAAAATTTTCAGTGCTGCAAGTCAGAAAATCACAGGAAATCACACAAGACTAGGAACTTTAAAAGGTCATTTACTCCATCCCCTGGAAAAAACAGGGCTCATGCTACTTCCATCATACATCATGGATGATTGTTTTACCTCTTACTGAAAATTGATAGTACTTCTCTGGACACACTGTTACAGTGTTTAATCATTTTTGCATTTCCTATAAAAGATTCCACAGTAAGATGTCTTATTAGCAGAAAATTATACTTTTATTTATGCGTTCAAGAACAGTTAGACAGCACTTGACTGTGAAGTTGAAAGCACAGTGGCGATATTTCAGCCCTATTTATGAACTACTTCAGCTTTACTGCTGTGTCCACCTCATACAGTAACACACCCATCCCACCCCAGGTGAGATGCAGGAATAGGTACCTTCCAAAGAGGCTTTCACTACAGGAATCCTGTCACATGAACAGTGGCATAGTTGTACAAAAGGGGTCAAGCCTATAAACAGTGTAGGTCTGGAGCCACAGTTGCATCCTGATGATTTCAATTATATTATGCGTTCTTGGAATGGGAGAAGCAGCAGTCACCTTGATGAATCAGCTCATTGACAAACTAAGTATGTTCAGGAGACTGTACAAAGAGCTGTTTTATAACTCTTGGAGCATGTTAGTTCATGTGTTATGAGTAATTTCACAGTGAGACTTCAGAAGAACTACAGATCCCTGAAAATCATCCCCTGCACTATTCCTGGTATTTTGTTTAGTCTAAGAAACATGGAAGAGGTTAGATCACATTCAGCCTAAATATTTTCCTAAATTGACACATTTAACCTTTATTCTTCTCATCAGACTCCAGCCTGGACAGTATTTCTGACTGATTTCACCTAGATCCCTCAAGACAGGTGTAAATACCCTGTGTCTGCCTTCGACAAACCAAATAGGTAGCCTCTAGCTGGAGACAGAAATTTGCAGGGCCTTGAGTGAAATGTATCTGTTTGGTTACTACCTTGTTTGAGCAAGGCAAGAAACTCAGTTCCAAAAAATCTCTTACTGGGAAGCTGGTACAGATACAGTTAATTTAACCACCCATTTTCTTCCTTGAACCTGCTGTCAGCAGTGCAATCATGCCCATCATATCTTATAGCCCACTTTGAATCTCAGCTGTGGTCGAGTTACAAACTGCTAAAATGGGTCACGGTATGTGGAACAGAGGCATTACTTAACACAAGCACTATTGCTGTTCCAAGGAGATCATAACTAGGAGGAATCATAGTCAGCACAGGGAACCTAAGCCCCAAACCCCCTGAATATTAGGTGGACTGGTTGTTTCATAGTCACAGAATGTTTCCTAAAACAGACTGAGGATATTAAGAGGAAAAGCAACCACTGAAATAGAGTTATTGCCAGCCCCACAAGAACTGCAAAAGGAAGAAAGGGTATTATAACAGAAACTCTCTGTCTATTTGGAACAAGCAGCTGAATCTGCCTCTGCAGTATCTACCCCCAGGTACTCAAGAGTCACAGGGCTTTGTCAAACAGATTGGAGAGAACCTGGACTACATAATCACTGCCAAGGTTTTCAGAGTTGCATATGCATCCAAAAACAGTTGTCTATTAGAGAACAGATGGTCTTTGGCTCAACTGCTGGCCTGTCAGTTGCCTGTTGCCCAGCCTCAGCACTGTGATGGCACAAGCTTCCAGCAGAGACGCAACTGGGCAGCAGTGCTTGTTCTGGTCTCAGAGGTGGGTTTGTCCTAAACTGTGGAAAAGTGCAGTTCTGCCAGAGTCACACACATCCTCTCCCGGTAAATCACTCTGTGAACACATGTAGTTTGGCAGAGAGTTACCCATATGCTGTGTGGAGTTTTACTGTTCAGAAAGCTCTGTTGAATCCAAAGGGCAACTGACAATATGAATAGGAGTTGGTGGGAGAAATAAGTTACGCCCGATAGCATATGGAAGATACTCTCAGCAAGGTGTTACCTGGCAGAAAAAACTAGCAAGGGCTTTGTGAGTAACTAGAGAGGAAGACAATTCTGTCAGATCTCTGCACGCAGCCAATACATCTCATAACAGCCTCATTTTTCCTCTGGGTAAAACAGGATTGATATGGGCTTTGTGCTCTATCAAACATCTAGCCTAGAGATCCAAAGACTTTAAGATTTCATCAAACCCTTCTTTTCAGTACCATCTACAAACAATCTTAATCTTTTGAATATTAAACATCAATATCAAGTGCCGTAACTCAGCTTCCAGCAGTGACCGCATGTGTCAGCCTGCTGGTGTGAGGAGGAAGAGGCTTGGTTGCTACTGGCATTACAAATGACTGCTGATTTTGCTGAGCACAAAAGCCAGGTTCTGTGTGCATCAGGTTTTCCTTGTATTTTCTTTTGGGCCACAACCACAGTACCACAGTCTCCAGAAGACACAGATTCAGAGGCAGACTGCAGGAATGCAGCTTTGTTCAACCATGTCAGAGGGAAATTTCTTCCATGAGATGAGAAGACATTTGAATTTCAAATCCAAATGAATAAACCACAAATAGATCTAGACTAGGAAGTAGGGAAAAGAAGTCCAGTCACCTGGACAGAGAACAGAAGTTCTGAAGCCACTGGGGCATTTACAGTGGAGCTTTTCATGTTTAGGGAATAGACTGCCTGATGTTAGAGCAGAGCCTTCACTTCATAACCCCATGTTATTTTCCCATGTTCTTTAATACAATGCCTACACTGGGGGCCTATTGACTGGGATTCTAAAAGGAAGAATATTTTTACTTAATTTAAACTAACAAGAATTTAAGAAGCTAGAGCCTGTGACCCCTCTGTTGAACTTCCTAAGAGCATAAACCCCACAACTGCCCTCCAATAAGGTGTCCTTGCAACAAGGATACAAATCTGGTTAGACCATGGAGGGGCTACATTCAGTTCTTAAGCCTTTCCCAATCAAATCTTGCATTTTGTAAGCAAACACTCTTATAGAAGCAATACTCATCAGCAACAAACAAAAACCTTTTTTAAATTGAGTCCTGGATGCCTTAATCCTTTATGGGCTTTCAAAAATGTCCAATACATCCATTTAGACTGCATATAATATTTATTTTTTTCCGTTCAGTGGAGAATTAAAGACTAGTACCCTTGTCTCACATTTTAAAGCCAAATTATTTTTCTTTTACAATCCAAATCAAAATTAGGTGTTCTATTTCATGTGGGAGTATTTTTGAAAATAATTTAGGAGCATGAGGGGAAGATAGGGAATTCCATGTTTATGTTTTATCTGGAATTAGGCCAACGATCAAAATAGTGAAGAGTTTAGACCATCCCATGTTACAGAAATTGTTGAATAACCTATCTGTCTTAAAGAATGTACCTTGCCCAACTAATAAGGCTCAAGACCCAAAGCCAGCCTTCAAATCTGTTCAAGGAAGACCATCTGAAAATTCAGAAAGTTTATTAATGCCTCCCATAGCTCTGTATGACTTTTGTGGGAATATCAGCTTGGCCCACTTTGTATTTTATGGGAGAAACATTTTATGGGTTATCAGGCAGCTGATGTTGGCGGACTGATATGTTACCGAATACCTGGCATGCTCTTCAAACAGGGAGTGGAGCCCTGGCCTCTCCTGTCAAAGCACGGCCAAATTGCAGGGCAAGGGAGCTGGTAACACCCCTACAAATGTTCTGTACCTTCCCCCTCCCTCCCTCTCTCCCTTGGGCTCCCCCTGCCTTGGTGAATATTGACATATTCTTTTATGTAAGGGGGTAATTTAAGCAGGATTGGATACTGCTTCCACCACTGAGTAGCTCAGAGCCTGCCTGAAAAATAATTCTCATGGGCTATTGGATGTGTGGGGCCACATCCTGATAGGGTGCTGAAGGGCTAAATGCAAAGAATTTATTGTTCTCTTGTTTCTCCTGAAAGACAGAACGTATTTACTGGAATATAACCCTCCCTTATTATGCCATTTATAGGAAACGCATATGCAGTGTTTATAAAGCAGTTAATTTATAACAGACAAAACCAGATTATCAGTCTTTGGAAGAGCAAATATTTGATCAAAAACTTCTAAATGCGACAGACATCTTCACTTCAATTTTAAACACGGCTGATTGAGAAAAGTAACAGAAGAGCTACCTAATAGGTAAGGTAAGATTTATATGTAGCATTTAGATTGTAAAGGAAAGATTATTTCATATATGTTTATATATATAGATATACAATTTTATATATTTATCAGTGATTCTCTAGATGTGATATTTTAAATGGCTACAGGTCTTAATCAGCTCCTCATGTATTTTTCTCTTGCTCTAATGCCTTCAGAAGAAAAATGCATTTGCACAAGAAACTTCTTTGATATTGATATTACTAGAAAGAACTATTTCTTAAAATGGAAATATTGTTCACTTTGCTATAATACACATTTATTAATGAACTGTCTGCTCTAAACATAAAGTGAGTTGTCTAAAATTAGTTCAGGTCTAAAAATACAGTCTACAATGTACATAAATTCCACTTTATTGTTCCCAGAACTGTTTTTACTAGTTGTATTTCTACTAGCTCTATTTCTGTTAGGAAAGGTGAATAATACAATTGCTGTAATGTTAATTTTAAATGTCTGCAGTCTCAGATTTGCAGTGATTACTTAGTACATCTGCAAGATTCTTATTCCCGTGATGTTCATTACACCAAAATCAGTAGCGTTTGTGTATGTGTTTGCCTGAGGATGCAGGAATCTTTTCTTGAGTGTTGAAAGGTTTGTGATGTACCTGTAAACAAGAGCTTCTGTGTTTGTCCTGCCCTTTCAGTCCAAAATCTATCTGTGCTGGGAAGGCAGAGTCCTCTGGAAGGCAGCTCAGCACTTTGCCCAGTCAGTCCCTTCACATCTCCTGGGGGAGCTGGTGGCCACTTGAGCCAAGCACTGTCCCAGACCTCCCAGAGAGACGCAACAGTGACGTCTGCCAAAGGCAGCACTGCCAGAATTGCACTGTGCCTAGAAAAGGTGAGGAAGAGCTTGCACTCTGCAATGCCTAGTGAGCAGTTAGGCCTCATGCTCTTTTAGAGGGAGGGACTGCTGCTGCAGAAAATCCTTTCCCTGTGATTGAATATGATCAAAAGCAAAATTTTGCAATCCCTGCCTCTTTGCTAGAGCTGACTCTGCAGTGTCCAAGGATGCTTCTTCAAAGTAGGGATGACTCTCAGAGGAAAGAACCTCCTTCTTTGCTGCCAGGGCAGGTGCAGCATTGCAGCAGGAACAGGACCTCTGCGCCCGTGTTACTTCCCACCAAAGTGGGTCACTGCATAAGCAGGAGGAATGCACAGCAGTTACTGTGATAGCTCGGAACTGCACTGCTTCAGCCTGCCAGGGGACAGTGAATATCCCAGCACTCCAGAAGTCACATGCACTGCTTGACCAGCAAGGCAGGAGCTGAAGTCAAGTCATCCCCTTCCCTACTCCAGTCCTGCATAATCCAGACACTGGGAATCTCATTAAAAATAAATCAAGGGTTAATGGGAAAGAAAAATAAAGAAAAAAATATTCACAACATACTTGCCACATATTTTATTCTGTTCTCTGTCTGCCATGCACTCGAGAGCAGGCATAACATTCAGAGATTTCACTGCCTCCCGATTAAGTCATGACAGCCCATCTGTTGCACCAAGTACAGAACGTGACCTATTATCTCCAAAGAAAATAGCACACTACCTGACTGCCAAAAGCACCTCGTGACTTGGCACCCAAATGTCTCAGTACTCACATCGACATACCTTTTCAGGACTAACTCCCACAGCCTGAATCAGCCAACTGTGAAATTCAGCTGAACTCTGAATAAGTCAGATAAAACCAGCTTTCCCATATGCCAAATCACAAATTATACAATGACCGTAATTCGCTGTTACAGATTCTCAACTTAAAAGGAGTAGTTAGCAGTTGCCATGTGATTCTAGACTGTTGAATCACCTACTACTTTAATGACGGGCCATATACTCCATCTTTTCATCTCATTTATCCCTTTGCCCACTGCTATACAAAAGGACTCTGGGCAGGTTTGGTGGTCTTGAATATCCTGTTTAATTTACAATGGGAAAATGCATCTCCAAAGATCGTGGCCATTCAAAATTTTTCCATAAGGTGCAATTCAACATTGCTGTATGGGAGAGGATTCATATATTGCTTTAATGGAGGATGGAAGATAATTGTATTTGCATTTTATGCTTGAAAAGTGCATTTCATTTGCAAATTTACACCATGTCTGATGCTGAAGTTTGCCTGAGGTGTCCTGTAAGATGTGCCTAGTTTTCTCCAAACATTTTGTTGGCCAGATGAGAGACCCTGTATTAACTTTGCTCAGAAATCAAAACTTGTGTAAAATACTGTATTTTTAAGCATAGAACTGCTTCATCCTTGTGCTATTTGACATTGAAGCATTGTTAGGGAAGAGACAG
Organism: Dryoscopus gambensis; assembly: GCA_013389985.1. Taxonomy (NCBI): domain Eukaryota; kingdom Metazoa; phylum Chordata; class Aves; order Passeriformes; family Malaconotidae; genus Dryoscopus; species Dryoscopus gambensis. Next base: position 10,732 of record WEIT01036828.1, on the reverse strand, counting down.
CACTGATAAACCTACTTCAGCATTTTCTGGAGGGCAAGGTAGAAAAGAGCAGGGAATGCTATGGCATGTGATCAGGAGAAGGATCTGAATGTAGTAATAAACAACCTATAGCAGAAGGATGAAAAGTGAGATGAAATTATGAAAGGCAAGCAAGTTGTTTCCACTACATGCTGCCTAGAATTCTTGTACTTAGGGATGGCATCAGTTTCACAGGAGCAGAAGCTGCAACACAGGTCTAGCAAGTCCATTTTTCATCTTTGAGCTGCATATTGTGCTGAAATCTGGGTTTTATTTTGTAAAGGAAATACAAGTCAGCAAGGGAAAATCAGCGAATTTTCCTGACATGAACCACCAGTAACAGAAGATCGTGATATCTTTTCTGTATTGATTTAATGATGTTGGAAACTTCTCTGTTTCACTCATCTAAATTTGACTTTTCAGACAGGAACCAGATCTTAGGTTTAGAGTAGAATATGCAGAAAGACCACTTCACTACATCTATGACCTTTTGCATGGTTAATGGAAGAACAAACTATAAAGTCATTTTGTTGCCTTTCTTTTTTCTAGGATAAAAAACCCCAAAGAGCTCATTATTGGATGTCAACATGAAAACAGGAATCTACATACTTCTCTTAAGTGAAATATGTTTTGAATTCATCAAGGGTGATATCAAACCTAAATTTGCAAAGGAGGAAAAAGAGAGTAATTTCTTGGAAAATAACATCAGTAGTTCCAAAGAGTGGTATCATCACAAAAATATCTCTAAGCCTTTTGAAGACCAAGGTCTTGATGACTTCACTCTTCACAACTTCACTGAAAAGAATGCAAATTTTGGATTTAATCTCTACAGAAAAATTGCAATGACACATGATAACAATGTAATCATCTCTCCCCTTTCTGTATCAGCTCTCATGGGTGTCTATATGCTGGCAGCCAAAGGAGAAACATACAGACAAATTGTAAAAGGTCTAAACCTCCATACTGTGAAGGACAGAGTGGATCACGAATATTTACCAGCTTTTTTTAAACAACTGATAGGTAACATCACAATGAATGAAGAATTTCTCCTCGTGCAAGGTACTCTTTCTTTTATTCAAAAGGACTTCAAACTCAAGGAGTCTTTCCTGAATTTATCTAAGCAGTACTTTGATATGGAATTCCTGAAAGTTGACTTTGAAAACTTTACACAGGCAAAACTTTTCATTAATCAAAACATTAACAAAAGGACCAAAGGAAAAATCCCAGGGCTTTTTGAAGAGTTGGACCGCCATAATAAACTGGTGCTTGTGGACTACATTCTCTTTAAAGGTAAATGCTGTTTTTATTTTGCAAAATAATTATTCATTAGAAGAATCAAGACTCTAACTTAAGCTACATTAGGGGGAGTTGAAATCAATTTAGATGTCCTGTTTCATCTATGTCTCTATCTAAATTTACTTTCTTCTTTTAAGCTTATTTAATAGGAAATTATTTTTTCATGATAGGGAACCACAGTTCTATGTTTTCTTCCTTACAGTAGAGTCTCAAAGAGAACAAAAAGCCCTGTATCAAACGATTTCAGTCCATCTCCAAATTATCCTTCCTTATGACTGGAAACAGTATTTAATTTTCATTTACCCATTAAAATGAAAAATTCTTAATCACAGTAGTCTTGAATGCTGGATACTGGGCATAAAATCATGGACTGATTTAACATAGTACATAAAATCATTGAAACAAAAATAATTTCTCTATTTCCATCAAGAATCATCTCGCCCCAGAGGAACCCAAGCACCCCATTATATTACCTTACAGGGGGAGGGAAAGAAATACCAGTGATAGGCAGCAACCATTCTGTGGAGAGGTCAGTGCACTGCTGAATCCCCATCCAAAATATTGGATCATTAAATTAAATAGAGGGTATTGAACAGCTGGTAGAGAATTTCAGAGAAGGTTACATGTCAGGAAAGGTCAGATGCTCACCAGGCATTTAATAAACAAAGAGAACATAAATTCTGAACTTGGGTGGCAACTAACCAACCTTAGAAAAATATTTCCCTTCTTTCTGTCCAAATGAAGAAGTTTATTTTGTGGATTACTTTGGGTTTTTTTCTGTAAAAAAATGTATATATAATAAACATAAAATATACTGAAATTGTCATCCGCTTATCCCAGACACAACTGACAGCCACTTCAACTAGATACAGAAAATATCCTATAGGTTTTTAAGCTTTCCAGAACATTTTTCTGAACAAATCTAAACACACGTAATTACTTAATTTCTTTCTTTCTTTCCTCAGGCAAGTGGGTCTATCCATTTAATTCCAAATTCACAGAAATGGAGACCTTCCACATAAATAAATACAGAAGCGTTCAGGTACCCATGATGTTCAAGTCAGATAAAATTAATTCAACTTTTGATGAGAATTTAAGATGCACTGTGATAAAGATACCTTACAAAGGGAATGCCCACATGCTGATTGTTATCCCAGAAAAAGAGGGAGACTACATTTCAATTGAAGACCATTTGACTACAGAGCTTGTGGAATCCTGGCTTGGAAACATGAAAACCAGGTATTGCTTTGATACCCATGGGGCTCTAATGTCTTTGATGTCTACTGCAGCAAAGCAAAAAAGCAAAGATTAGCTGCTGTTCATAAGTGTTTTACCATGTTAGCATCTCTGTGGCAAAGAGGTATCTACAGAGTAGAGGTCCTTTAATGGCCTATCCACAGCCCAAGTGGCATGTGAGAGTTTCCACTCTGAGGGGACAAATCTTTATCCCTCTCTCTGAGGGCATGAGTCTTTCCATATCCTTCCTTAGGTCTTTTCCCTTCTTAAATTTATCACTGCCGAGCAAAATCCACATTAAATCTAGACATTCATTAAACATTTCTAACCAGGGGAAACCCAGAGGAATTGATAAATTTGAATATAAAAATGTAAACGCAAATGATTCCTGCGAAATGTAGTTCCTGAAGTGATAATTCTTTTCACAGTCAATAAATGTGTGTCACCCTGGTACCAGGACACTAAGGGCTGGTGGAAGTATTTATACAGAGAAGGAAATGATTTCTAACACTGCTGGCAGTCAACAGGTTAGAAATTATTTTCTGCCAACCTAAATGCCTGCAGAGACTCTCCAGTTTTTGTCCCTTCTTTTTCTGTGTAAAGCTTAATTCCTGAGTAGTGTGTATTTCAGCAGTCAAGTGACCTACTGTTTGCATCGAATTTTTTTTTTTTAACAGAAAAGTGGATATTTCATTTCCAAAGTTTAAACTAGAGCAAAAATACAAAATGAAGAAACTGCTTCAAGGTCTTGGAATTAAAAAGCTCTTTACACATTCAGCAGATCTTAGTCATCTGACAGATCATGAATACACAGCAGTTTCACAGGTAAGCCTTCTAAAATTATTTGCTATTTGGATTATAGTAGTATATAAGTGGCCCAGCCAAGATGGTCATATAAATTTATAGGGACACTAATAGCAAAGTACCTCATCTGCCAGGTATATGCAATCTACCCATCTTAATCAGGACAGATCCAACTTCAAGTATGAGGTGTGTAGAGGTAAGGGGCAGTGACATCTCATAGACGCTCAACGCCTCCCAAAGCTAACACATCACAGGAGAAAAGCTCTGCCTCACGAGGAATATGGTTGGCAGGGAATGACCACAATTTCACAAAAACTGTGAACAAGACATTGTAAATGACAGTCAAATGGCAAAAGCCAGGGCGAGGAAGGAAATTCAAAGAGGGAACTCCTCATACACAGTCCAGAGACAGGTATACTTCTCAAAAAAAAACCACTTTAGAATGTTTAAATGATAAAAATCTCAAAAAGGTATCAGTGAGAAGTTAAAGCACTCCTGCTTTTCCATGGAAAAAACAGGATCTCACAGCAAAGGATTGGCGCAACAGAGTTGTACTCCAACCCAAACAGGTGTTCCACTTCATATGCTGAAACTTTTAAGGAACCTTTACACAGATAAAGGCAAGGGCAGTGAATGGTCAAGACAGGAACACAGCTGTTATGATCCAATTATTATGATTATTATTAAGGTTCTTTGGAAATTCCTCTGCCCAAATTAAAGCGCAAATGAGACCATATGCCAGTGACAATAATATGGCTTTTATTTGATGGTAGATATGAGAGAGAAAGAAAGAAAGAAGTAGAAAATAGGTGGGGGGGGGACAGAAAGAGAGTGACAGGGACTGAGTAAGGAAAATATCACCATTCATGGATCCCAATGCTGTTCCGCTGATCCTCTCCAGCCGGTCTTGGTGGTGAAGGTCCCCTCCAAAGCATAGAATCCAATGGGTGTATCTGCTCAGGCTAGGTAGGCATGTCCCCCCTGGAGGGGGGCAGTCTCTTACAGCAGACTCTGGGTCTGTTTTATCATGTGCAGTCCTGTGAGGCCAAGCCTCTCCTGTGAATGTCCCGTGGATGCGCCCTGTGGGGTTGGGGGTGCCACAGCTGGGCCAGTTTGTGTAATCAGAGGATGGGTATTTATTGCCTCTCTACAGAGGTTATACCATGCACCCAAAACCTCCTCCTCCCCCCTCACTTGGTGGGGGAGTCTGTGTAACCCTGGCTTCTGTGAGCTGTGCTCTCCCTCCCCACCCCAAACTCAGCTGGGATGGCAGCTGGAGGCTTTGGCCTATTGTGGATGCATACCTTTCCCTCAGCCTGAGGTGACTGAACAATGGGTTTCCTTTATTCTGATCAGCAGTTTGACTTACAGTCCAAAGTTCTTCAAGGAGGTTTCTGTGGCTGTAGCTTGAAAATTTTATAGCAATGTTTGAGGCGTCAACTATTTTCAGTCTCTGACAACAGCCTCATGGAAAAAAGAGGAGGAGGAAGAGAGAGGAGGAAGAGATCACTGTTTAAGGGAGAGCACAGATGAATTTCAGAAGACTGATAGAAAACAGAGGCAGAATGCAAAGCACAAGAGAATGGGAGGCAAAGGACTTGTCAATCACATTAATATCAAGAAGGAACAGGTCAATGTGACCAGAGATGTCTTATGAAAAGGAAACAGCTAGTCTGTAAAAAAAGACAATTTGCTAATAAAAGAAAATTAAAAGGCATGGTCAAAGAAAAGAGATGAAAGACGTAACACGCAGAGACATTTAGGCCCACAAGAATGGAGTGTGTGGAACAAGATGAAAAGCAATTAATTCTAAATACAAATTCATACAGTACAGTAAAAGTAAAAAAAAATTCTGAAATAAGATGAATTTATAAATAAGATCCAAATAAAATTTGGCACAGGATTTAAAAACATGGCTTTATAAACTCACGTAAGGAAATTGCAGCATGCAACTGCTTGTGGTTGTGGAGGGTTGTATGGCACTGACAATTCAGGACCGTGACTCCAGGAAAGGCTTCCCAGAATCACAGAATGGTTAAGGTTGGAAGGGACCTCTGGAGGTCACCTGGTCCAAATCCTCTACTCAAGCAGGGTCACCTAGAGCAAGTTGCTGAGGACCATGTCCAGAAAGCGTTTGAATACCTCCAAAGAGGAAGAATCCACAATATCTCTGGGCAACATGTGCCAGTGCTCCGTCACCCTCCTATGAAAAAGCATTTGGTGATGTTCGGAGGGAACCTTTCTGTGTTTCAGCTGGTGCCTGCTGGTCCTGTCACTGGGCACCACTGACGGGCCTGGCTCCACCTTCTTTGCACCCTCCCTTTGGGTATTTTTACCCTACAAGAAAGAATCCTTCTGGTGCTGCTCTTACAAGTCTCCCTTCACCAAATCCTTATACAGGCCTTTGTGATTAGCCAGTTAATAAGGTGGTGTAATAAACACTTCTATACATGTTTCAAAACCTCTAATGCTTGACCTACCGGTTTTCAAAATTGCGGTGGCTTAACAAAACCACCTTTCTGGGAAGATGTAACATCCTAAGAATAAATATTTAATGGATAAAATTGCAGTGATTTTCAGTTTGGTATAAACTATTTTCCTGTTGGGAAATATAATGGCAATCTGCAGCACTTTTCTCCCTTCCTCTTGATCATGTATCTTTCATGCTGATTCTCAGCAGTTAACTCTACTGTGTTATGAAAAAATCACACTTTAACAGGAGCTGCTAACTGATATTAGAAGCAATATGTACATCAGCTACAAAGTGCCAGAGGAGCATCCTGTCCCTGTGAATTGTGAAAGACAAATTTATTATTTAAGAATATGTAGCAGAAAGCTCAACACTGGTGAAGCCCTTCAACAGTTTTCACATAAGTAATTCCTAGAATTATGAGCTGGAAATCCACTAGCTGACCAGACAGTTCACCAATACAGGCACAAACACAGCAGCAGCACTCAGAGGCATACGCAGGCTGAAAGAACAAAATGGAAAAGATAAAAAAAAAATGAAAAATCAGATTCTACCAGGCTGCAATTTCAGTGGGAAGGAAAGATCCTCAAACCAGTCCAGGACTGTACCTCATTGCTGCACATATTTAGTCTGTGCTACCAAATGTACAAATTAGAAATATACAGGAGGAAAAGCCAAAATTGGTGCATTTCCCTAAGCTCTCACAAAATCAACTGTGAATGACATATCCAGCCAGTCAGTGTTTGTGACTGGTGAAAACACACCTACTACTTCTGAGAAACTCCTTTGCACAGTTAGGTGTCAAAGAGGAGCACTCTATACAAATGCAATGGTTGCTTCATGCAAAAGCCCCAGTGTCTAAGTGAGGTCTGTGCTCAGAAATGTGGAAAAGTGCAATGACTCCTGAACTAGCACCCACACCGAGAGCACTGTGGGCACAGTGGCTGTGCTGACTCCTCTGCTGCTGAAGTAGATAGCACATGGGTCTACTAGTCTGAGATTGCACTGACCTGCTCATTTTAATCCTTAACAGAAGACTGAATGCCTTCACTTGGAAAAATGCTTTTCATGTTAGTATTTATTTCTGTCATATATTTTATTCCTACCTTGCACTTCAGGTTGTCCAAAAGGCAGTTATTGAAGTGGATGAAGAAGGAACTGAGGCTGCAGCAGCAAGTGGGTCAGAAATAACTGCATTCACAGTGCCTCCTGTTATCAAAGTGGACCGGCCATTCCTTTTCATGATTTTTGAAGAAACTTTTAAAACATTACTGTTCATTGGCAGGGTGGTCGATCCAACAGAAATGTGAATAAAGGTAATAGTTTCTATTCTTTGGTATGTAAGAGGCTTTATTTTTATTTTATTAATTTATTTTAGAATAAAAAGGCACTGAAATATGAAATGTGAAAACCTGTTTTGTCTCTCCAGCTAGCACTAGGTCATCCGAGCAATATTTTATTAATGCCATGTAACAAGCTAATTTCATTACAGCTCAAAGTGACAAAAATGTGACTTGTAAAATCTACCTTTGAAGCTAAAAGAAAACTCAACAACCACAGAACTGAACTTTCAAAAATCAGTATTTTAGTGATAAATCTGAATAAAAAGCCGCAGGCATTCAGATGCCAAAATATTCAGGAAGCTCATTCCCAAATACTGCAGATTCCTCAATGTTATCTTCTGTTGCAAAAAGACTTAAGAGCCCAGTGACCTCAATGTTAGCAGAATTTTGCCAGTTATAAAAACAGAAGCAGTATCAAGCCCTAAAAGAGAATTCATAGCCTCTGTCTAGACATCTTTATTTTATTACTGTAGAAATTGAGCTAAGTCTATCTTGAAGTCTACATTGTGAGTGTGCCCTCTTTCAAAGTGTTTATGCAGACTATCAAATCACCTCATTTTCTCAGAGTACATGATGCGCATTAAAAATATTCTTTGAATTAAAACCAAAACAGTTCTGAAAAACAACTTAGGTATTCTGATTTTGGAATATCTGGCCTGTACTATTTCATAGCACAAAGCTACTACTCACCTAAACCCAGAATTTCTACCTGTAATATCATCTAGACACCAGGGTGAACTATGTAACAGGACTCTATGACAGAACTAAGGCAAACATTGGTAGGAAAAAACATACGTCCATTAAAGTGGAATAAATCTATTCACAGAGTTGATCCTAAAATCCAAAAGGTGTTGCCAAGATGTTTCAGAAAATCATTTCCATGACCTAAACACAATTTCCTTTACTCAAGTAGAGCAGCGCTTCCAACAGAATGACAAGATCTTAACATTTAATAGATTTTAATTGGCAGAGTCCTATGTATAAAGTACAAAATAATGCAAAAAGCTACTTCTAATTGTAAGAAAATAACAGATCTCAGCATTATTCTGCTTGCTCATACAACCTTCACTAAATAATTGCCCAAAAGGGGCAAGAAGACTTTTCAAAATCATTTGGCAAGGAACTTCACAGGTGTCTATCAGTAAACACACATAAACAGATATATCTGCTAGAGAAGATAAAAAGATACATTATAGGATAAAGCTGGTAAATCTCTAAAAATCACCTCAGTTACCATTTGATGTCTGCCCACAACAGCCCAGACACTGATGTAAGCCACTCACAAAAGGACTCAGGAGGCAGGCTCTGCCATCTGACAAGACTATGAAGGTGCATCTAACCTAACTCCACATTGCATTACAAATGTACCCAGAAAGAGAATCACTCCTTCCTGCCACTGGTCTATATGAAAACCAACCAATGCCACTACACAGTTGACCTTCAGCTGTTATTCTGGAGCTACAGCTGACCAGCAGGTAAAAACAATGCTCTGAAGGGTTCAAAAGCATTGGTGCTGTTAAACAGAACTAACCCAGAAGGAAGTGGCCCCTAATAAGACTGCTTGGATGGAGGTCTGTAGTGTAAAGGACTGATAAAAGTATGCACAAGACACCAGAAGTATTGCACAAGGAAAATGTCCAGACTAAAAAATGTCTAAACAGAGCATTTAAAGATTACATTGAAGGAATTTAATACACAATAGGGTTATTGAGTAGAGCACGCGTTATCAGCATTAAATAATCAGTTTAAAATGACATTGACAACCGAAGAAACAAAAGACAGTTTACAGAACTCATTACATGCTTATTAAGGGCAGAAAAAACTTCAAATTTCTGAACTTACTGGTTGTTCTACATTGCTCTAGTAAAGGCATTGAAAGGGCAAACACAGTTTTGAGTCCTGTTCTACAGCCGGCTGCTGCTGATCTGAGTACACCTATGTCAATACTGAATGTTAAACATCATAAAACTTGAAGAAGCTTTTAAAGAAATTTGTGATTTACAAGATCCTATACCAGGCTGCAGAACAAACTGAAAAATTAAGTATTTCCACAGACCCCAAACAATGCCTGTGACTTAAAACAATGAATACAGCTAAATCCAACTGTGATGTAGGAAGCTTAAGAATTCAGACAGTGCTAAATCCAAAGAAACATTTTTTACTTCACACAAGACAGCATACATCCAACATTATCACTATTTTAAATAAATACCCTCCATAGGTAAGTGCTTTAATTTTTTTTAATTATAAAAGATGCCCTGAGAATTTTTTTTCAAGAACATGCATATACAGCATTGTCCTAGGTTTTATTTTGAGTAAATCATCATTCATGTTTTTACATTATAAAAAGTAACCACACACGCATATGCATACACAGACCAGATCATCTTTATCATACACCAATAAATTTTAAAAACCATATATTTCTGCTATCCATATATTTATGCTGCCTCCATTTTGAAATAGAGAAGCTGACAATAGCTTCATAATCTCTCTCTCTCAAGTATTGGCATAAATAGAACTTTTTAAAATATGATTGCATGTTTTTCCACATAAATTTTGATAGAAACATTAGCATTAATACAAACAAATGCAGATGACATCACTGAACCATGACAGCTTGCAATAGCAGCTGATTAAAAACTAGATTCATTATTATAAATTATTCAAGTGAAAATACAATTTTAAATACTAAAAATTAAAACAAGTATTTATACAACAAAACTTATGAAATAAAACGTTTTTTACATCATCTGGAGATATTTGCTTTTAGATTGCTTTGAAAATTACACAGAATTTTTATTAACTTCATACTTGTAAAAACATTAATTCCAAATTCACAGCACAATGCTTCAAAAGTCTGGTTTTTTATAGACTGATCAATGGTTCTGGACTTTGGCCTTAAATTAGGTTTGCAGATTCTTTCAAATGTGGGATTACTTTTTCATATTCATAACAATTCCTTCTATGTCTTGCTTAAAGTATGGGAGCTAAGAGTTGCTAAGATTGTAAATAAGCCAATTAAGTAATGGGTATGTGCATTCTAAATCCAAGAATTCAAACTACAAAGGCATAACTGAAGAAAACAAAATCTTCTCTTTAGCTGCAGCAGTTTAGAGCACATAGCTGAAGTTATATTTCATATCATCTCACTACAATGTTAGAATTCTGCAACCATTACATTGTTTATCAGAACACATTTTACAGCTTGGAATTTTATTTAAAATATTTATTTTAGAGTTTTAACATTGCAAGATGCATTTAATTCAGTCCAGGCATTAGAGAGTCCCATCTGCTGCTCCCACCTTATCTCACCAGAATGCTGCTTCCTCCCGTCTCTGGTTCCCTCTGTCAGGTGATCTAGGAGTTTGATTTTCTGTTTTTTCTTCATACAAAAGAAGAAACACCCATAATATGTTGTTACTGCATTACTAAATTACATAACATAATAAACTGCTATTGTGCACAACATTTTAACATAACTCTTAGCTGTTGTACTTTAAAAATTACTAGCTGCTCTACTGCACCCACTGAAAAAGCCACGCGGACACATTCTGAGGGCATT
>WEIT01036827.1:73885-129995 GCA_013389985.1 Dryoscopus gambensis | reverse complement strand
GAATGCAGAGCAGTGAGCAGCAGAGGCTGTATCCTCAGCAGCTCATCCTGGGTGGATGCTGCCACCAGGATATCATCCATATAGAGATAGCAGTACGTCTCACGGACTCCAGACAAAGCCTGAGCTACATAACATTGGCAGATAGTCGGGTTATTTCTCATGCTTTGAGGTAGAATCTTCAATTGATACCTCTTCACAGGTTCAGCATTGTTAACTGCAGGCACAGTAAAAGCTAATTTTAGTTTGTCATCAGGGTGCAAAGGAATTGTGAAAAAGAAATCCTTCAAATCAATGATCAGGATTTCTCACCCTGTTGGGATCATGGTGGATGAGGGCATACGAGGCTGCAACTCCCCCATACTTTCCATCACTGTATTGATTTTTCGGAGATCTTGTAATAGTCTCCATTTCCCTGATTTTTTCTTAATTACGAAAAAAGGGATGTTCCAGGGACAAGTAGAAGGCTCAATGTGTCCCTCTTGTAATTGTTCTTGAACCGGCTGATGAAGGGCGATTAGTTTCTCTTTTGGTAGGGGCCACTGCGCTTCCTAAATGGGTCTGTTTACTAACCACTGCAAAGGCAGCACAGAATACTGTGTGCCCTTCAGCACAGTGACCCCCATCAAAAATCTGTCATAATCCGTACCCCCATTCTGCCAATACATCCCGACCCCAGAGGTTAAGTGGAGCTGTAGTGACATAGGGCCGAATTTTAGCTTTTTGTCCCTCTTCGTTTTTTACCAGTACAGGTCATTCGCTTATACAGCTCTGTTTTGTTCCTCCCAACCCTGCGATGGCCGACCCCACAGGGACAAAGGGCCATGTGGGAGACCACGCAGAGGAGGAAATGATTGTCATGTCAGCGCCTGTGTCGATCAAACCTCGGATCTGGATCTGAGGTGGGCGAGTATTCTGCAGGATTAGGGTACATGTCATCTATGGCTGTTGGCTGGAGATGTCTGCAGTCCAGAAGACCTGCGGAGGTCCTGTAGAATCAAAGCAGCCATCCCCACGGTATCACTGGTCTGCCCTGAGGACACATGACTTAAAAGGCACAAGTTGAGCAATGTGAGTTTTCTCAAGGATAGTGACAGGGAGGTGGGTGTGGAAACCATAGCACAAATCTGGCCTGTAAAGTCAGCATCAATGACCCCTGGGTGTACAAAGATCCTTTGAAGGGTGGCACTAGATCTTCCCACAAACAGTGCACTTAATCCCTGACCTAAAGGTCCAAATACATCCAAGGGAACTTTATAAACACGACAGGACTCTAAGATGACTGTTGATGCAGTGTGCACATCCACCCTGGCTGATCCCTGGGTGGTGGCTCTAAGCTGGCTGAGTAGGCCTGTGTTGGTGCCATGCCCTGGGGAAGCATTTGTGTCGGCGCGCAGTTCCCCCTTGCACTCCTATTCAAGTTTCCGGGACAAGTCAAAGACTGACCATTGGCATGGTACATAGCTGTACATATTTTGCATAATGACCTGGCCTATCACATCTCTCACAGTGGGAACCTCCCCTATTCTCTCTCCACTTCTGTCTAGCTTGTTTGTGCTTGCTCTCAGCCTTGGGCTTCCTTTGTCCTTGATCAGGACTTGTGTGTGTTGGCTGCAAATATGCAGCCAGAGCAGACCTTTTATGGTCCCCAGACCCCACCTTAGTGCAGGCTTGGACCATATCAGTTACATCAGGGTCCCCTGGTAGACCCTTTATGATCTTTCTACATTCATCATTAGCATTATCTCTTACTAATTGTTTGCACAACATCTGCCTTAACACATCGTCTTCGACCTGTTTCTTGAGGGCTGCAGCAATTTTCTCTGCGAACTGTTAAAATGGCTCATTCTGCCCCTGAGATATTTTTACATATTGTGTTTTAGGAGCAGCCGTGTCTGTGCTTTTTAATAGGGCCCCCATACCGATCTTTTGAGCCTGCTTAAGGAACTGAGGATGCCATGTAGCTTGGAGATCGGGATTAGCAAAGGCATTACTTCCCATAAGGGCATCTACTCCAGCTCCATGTCTGGGATCACCCTGAGGCAGCTGCAGTCTTTTCAGCCATCTTTCTCCAAGTGCTCTCAAAGACTGAGTATTGCACTGGTTGGAATAACACCTGACCTAGATGCTTAATATTGAACGGAAAATGCAGGTCTGAGTTCAACACTCTAATAACTTGCAGGACTTCAGGAGAACCAAGCTCATATTGTGCTACTTTGGATTGTAAATCCTGTACTACCCTCCATGCAATAACCTCATGCTTTATCTGCTTGACCCATATTTGGAAGCACCTTAAACACAGAAAAAGCTTGGATACCCCCCGCAGAGTTGCACTATCACCTTGATTCGCCGTTACACCTCCTTGAGGTGCAGTTCTGCCGTTTGGCAGTAGGGATTACTCTCTCTGTTAAATCCCAGTCTCCCATCTCCAGAGCTCACATTTTGACTGCTTCCCAGAAACATCCCAGGTTTCTTGGATGTACCATCACCTGGCACGGTGGGAGCATCCGGGGTGGTTTTGGCGTGACGCCCCTATGGAAAGGTGTCGGCGTCTGGCTGCTGCCTTGCATTTGCACTGTGGAGCAGGCCTTTCTTCTGTTTCACTGCCTGCTTCTGTAAGAGGGGGTGCTCCTGATGGCTCCCTTGTGGAGGATGGGGGCGGGTAGGCTATGGGCGTCGGGCCAGAAGCTGCGGGGGCTGCAGGCGTAGACTGGGGGGGCGATGTGGCTGCCTGCAGCGTTGCTGCCTGTGGAGATGGTGTCGCTTGTGGTTGCGGTGCTTTTTGAACAGGGTGCTACGGCAGTGCGGTGGCAAGCTGGGCCACGCTGGGCAGTCACTGTGCAGTGAGTGGCACTAGGGTAAGTGGCGCCGGCACTGTGGCTGATGTAACGGCCGTGAGTGGGGGGGCAGACACTGGCGCCACCGGGGCACATGGTGCCGCAGCCGGAGCAGATGGAATGGTGGGTGCCTGTGGTGCGGTAGTCACTTGCAGGGTATCAGATACTTGTCATAGGAATTCTGCTGCATGTAGGTGAGCCGGCGGCTGTGGCGGAAAGCCCAGCATCATCTACACGTGTGCTGGGGCATGGCCAAGCTATGCAGAAAGCCTGTGCAGAAAAACCAGGTACCATGGGCACATACACGGAAGTGCCTGGCGCTGCCTGGAACTGTGCCAGAAAAAACCTGTTTCCCACCACCGGGTTTGGAAAAAAGCAGCCTTCCGGGGTCATCTGGAGTGGGGAAGTGAGTGGTGGCGCCATGTCAGCCGCTGGCTGTAGTGTGCAGTGGTGCTGCTGTGCTGGATGGTGCTATGGTGGGAGGGGCCAAAGCAGCGAATGGCAGCGGTCTCATGGTGAGTTCTTTCTGTTGTTCTAGTGACATTTGTGCAACCTGCTCTGCAGGCGAAGGATAATGTGGCATGATGAAGTCATTAGGGTGGGGATAGGTGGGGGGCATATAGTCCTTTGGTGAAGGATATGATCTTTGGACCGTCTCTACAACTCCTGGCTGCTCAAGGCAGGTAGGAGGCACCTTGCCTGTGCTGCCATCAGTCTCTCCCTCATGGGAACCTTCGTACTGCTCCCCGTCTGAACAGGGTATCTCTTTTCCTTCTCCTCCTGCTCTCCACTGCTGAACTACTTTGAATAGGGACCCCCAAGTGTGAAGCAGCCCAAGTATGTTTGTATCACCATACGTCACTTCGTAGAAAAGTCTATTTCCCAGGTTCTGCCAGATCTGCAGACCGAACACGTTATCAGGATCTGCTGAAAACTGTTGTGCCTCTGCCCACTTCAGCAGAGCACACATGGTGTCTTCTGTTACTGTAGTGCCCATAACAGTCAATACGCTTTTCCAGGCAGAAAGTACTGAATCTGTCTCTTTTGTGACTTTTCCTCCCATCTTTTCAGATTTTGTCTAATATGCTAATGTCCTTTATAGAGTTCCATCCCTGTAACCAGTGCTAGTAGCCCTGGCTGGTCCCTTCCCTGTATGTGTGGGGCGGGGCACATACCTTGACAGACGCGAGCCGATGCTCTGTCGAGCCAGTGCGCTTATTTGTGTGGTCCCTTGTAGTATGTGTCAGGGTCCACCAGATGTCACTGTTGTACCAGGGAATGGCAAAATAAGCAGCATGAGGTAAACGTGGAAATGAAGGTTTATTGAGAAAAAACCCCAGCACTTTTATAACCAGGTCCAGAGGAGTAGTGAGTGACCATTGGCTCAGTAGCCATCCACCTCCCAAGGTGGTTGGTTGATCACTACACTGCCTATTCCAAATTATTTTTCAGTCAGTAACATAAACAAGTAACAGGTGTGAGATAGGCATCTTAAGTTTAGAAAAACTCCTTAACTGTTCCCTGCAACATGTGTGAGAAGAAAGGCTTTCTCACAAACTTGCTAGAAGTTGGAAAATTTCTCTCTGACTGAGTTTTCAGCATTCACAATGTACTGCAGATGTTCTGGAGGCCCACCCTTTTCTAGTGCAGTCTGGATCAGTCCATGGCAAATGATGGGACTGTGCTTCCACCCCTGGGGCAATTAGTTCCAGGTGTACTGCGCGCACCTCCAGGTGAAGGCAAACTGGGGCCTGCACTCTGCCACCAAAGGAATGGAGAAGGCGGCATTTGCAATATCAATGGTCGCGTATCACTTTGCTGCCTTGGACTCCAGCTCATACTGAAGCTCCATCATGTCTGGCATGGCAGCACTCAGTGGTGGCATGACCTCATTCAGGCCACGGTAATCCACCATCAGTCTCCATTCTCCACTGGACTTACATACTGGCCATATAGGGCTGTGTATGGGTGAATGAGCCTTGCTGACCACTCGTTGGTTCTCCAGTTTACGAATCATCTCATGGATGGGAATCACAGAGTCTCTTTTGGTGCGGTATTGCTGATGATGCACTGTTGCTGTGGTGATTGGTACCCATTGTTCTTCAACTCTCAACAGTCCCACAACAGACAGGTCATCTGAGAGACCAGGCAAGGTACTCAATTGTCTGATGTCTTCTGTTTCTACAGCAGATATCCCAAAACCCAACAGTGTCCTTTTTGTTCTTTTAAATATCCATTCCTCAGATAGTCTATGCCATGGATGCATGGGGCCTCTGGGCCAGTCACAATGGGGTGTTTCTTCCACTCGTTCCCAATTAAACTCCCTTTGGTTTCCCATACAGTCAGCTGCTGGGATCCTCCTGTCACCCCAGAAATAGAAATGGATTCTGCTCCTACATACCTTGATGGCATCACTGGGCACCAGTGTCAACCAAAGCCGTATATCTTTGTGGGTCATATGTGCCAGGCCACATAGTCCCATAGATCCAGTTGTCCCTTTCCTCTACCAGGCTAGAGAGAGGGCCCCTCTAATCTTGGTCATTGCTCCCCTCCAGGGAATATGCCCCCGATGTCCCTGCAAGAGGATCAGTCATATTATCATTCCTATACCTTCTGGTGTTCTGTCCATGAGAGACCAGAGCACTGTTGACCCTGGATGAACTTCTTGTAGCAGACAATCCTCTTTTCAGTTCACGTACCCGGGCTGGTAAGGAGGAAGTGGATTTTCCATCCCACTTCCCCATGTCTTCTCCATGGTCCTGAAGGAAAAACCAGAGGTTACCTCGTGGAGTGTATCTTCTCTCTTTGGCCAGCGGACGTCTGCTCCTAATGGCAGAGACTCTTGTTAGTTCTGGAGAGCTGTGGTAAATTCCTTCCCAAAGTTCCTTTTTCAGTTTCTGATGGCCCTCTTTGATCAAGCTGCAGACTTGCTCAGCCAGCCTTGTTTCCACAGATGGGACACGAGTGCGAAATGGGGCAGTGACAGTGTCCTCGTAAATTCTTAGTTTGTTGACAAAGACGCCCACCCTGTCCTCCATTGCAGCGCTGCCAGGTAATGGGAGTGTATCTCTGGTCCAAGATGTGCAAATCTCAACCACATCTGTGATGTGCACTGGACATCATCAGGGCTCTTAGGAAATCTCTTGTTTTCTGAGAAAATGATCTCCAGCACAGCCAATTCCCTCAGGCATTGGATACCTTGTTCCATTGTGCTCCATTTTCCTTGATGCACCTGGCGGTCTTCTTCACAAAGGTATCTGTCCCTTACACTTGTCAGCAGTCGCCGCCAGAGGCTGAGAGTTTCTTAGGTTCTCCCGATCCCCTGGTCAATGACCACATCCTGGGACAGGGTTGCCTGGCCTCACTTCCGTCCAGAATGGTGTCATTGGCTGCAGCGTCCCAGATGCGAAGCAGCCAGGTCAGGTTTGTCTGGCCAGTTAATTCCCTCCTCAGGTCACGCAGCTCACCCAGGGATAGAGAGCGAGTGATGATCTCTGGCTCTGTCTCTTCTGCTGGGTGCGAAGATCCTGCCGCTTCGTCGTCAGTCACTATGCAGACTGATTTGCCCTTTGATTTCTTGTTCTGGACGGGGGCAACTGCTACTGGTGTGTGTAGCAAAAAAACTGATGGTTTGTGTGGAGACGCTGATAGTGGTAACCAGTGCTAGTAGCCCTGGGATGCATGGGGCCTCTGGGCCAGTCACAATGGTGCTTTTGGTTTCTTTCTCCTCTGCGACAGTCTGTGTAGACATGGTGCCTGTTGCTTTGCTGCTTTCCTTCTTTTCCTTCTGAGGATGTTGTGTCACACCAGGTGCTCTGACTCTAAGCATGGTATACATCGTACAGGCTGTACAGAGAAGACAAAGCAGAACCAACAACAAGTTATGCCATCCTGGACATCCAGAAAGAACTCAATATTTTCAAAAACTGCTGTGTCAGGCCTGAAAGGCTGGAAAAAACCATTCTTTACTCCTCCCGCCAGGGGCTGAGTGAGATTGTTGAGGCCCCAGACATAGCAGCCTAGACTAGGACAAGCAAACAAAATTGAATATATATTCCGAATGATGTTTATTGTCTCGGAGGTTATCATGCAATAGATATAATAGACCAAGAAAGCAATTTTTATACCATACCCTGGTCTACACAGGAGCATTACAACTGGCAGGTAGTTCTCCATGTGTGGAAAAATATAGAGAGCTAGGTACAAGACCCATGTAAGCATGTTGAGCATCATAGCGAATAGGTGGCTTCCGTAATACAAAATTGTAATTCTGACTTTTCTCAGTACCTGGCCCCACACTGGGTGCCAAAAAAATGTACTAGTTTGAAAGCAAACCAGTGGGAAACACCAAGGCAGAATGACAATTTAATAGGAAAATTAAAAATAAAGGCAGAAAACACTGGTTTAAATTGACAGAGTCAGGATACAACCTGACCCCCTGTCAGTCAGGGGTTGGTAGCAGTCCGATTAAATGGTGGCTGCAGTCCTCCTGGAGTGATGGTTCTGTTGAAGCAGTGATCCTATAGAACAGTCTGGTCTTCCTCTGAAGGTCCAGTGGTGGTGTAGAAGGGTCTGGTCTTCCTCTGGGAATCCAGTGGAAAAGGCTGTCTCTGGTGTTCCAAACCTCTGCGTATATACAGATGGGAATGCTCAGTTCTTCCTCCTGGACAGAACATCTCACAATGGGATGGTGAGTCACGAGGCAAGGCATTGATGGGCCCATTAATAGGAGATAGTCCAGAGGGAGGAGGCCAGGAACATTGTTCCACCTTGTTTCAACAGCTCATGAAGATGGTAATAGAATACACTGCAACCCAACAGAGTGTTATTCCAGTATGATAGGCAAAATGGAAAAAAGAAAGACAAAAAAAGGACAGCTAAAATCTATCCACCACTCTTTCTCATATATAGACAGGATTCCAATCCTGAAATATATAAAAACAAACACTGGGGGCAAGAAACTTGAAGTACTACTGCCATATTCTGGAAATAGTGAAAATCTGTTTATGACTAGTAGTTCCGTAATTACCAAGGCACTGATAGCTGAAATATCCAGAGCACTCCTGCTACAGAATAGAGATCATCACTGAGCTGTGGATTTTGGTTAGTGGGAGGTGTTTCTGCCCATGGCGGGGAGGTTGGGACTAAGTGATCTTCAAGGTCTGTTCCAACCCCTTAACATTCTATGATTCTGTGATTCCATCTACTGCCACAAGCATCAAAATACTACTACCTCAATCAAGAAGCTCAACACAAAGCAGAAAAGTTTGCTCCTAGTGAAGCTCTTACTAGATATTTCATGCTTCAGGTGCAGAAAATGCAAACTGTCTAATGCTATATTCATGTTGTCTTTGCAGTCAGCTATGTATTATGTAACTCAGTCTTTAAAGTCCATGCCTCCTTAAAGTCCATGCCTTTTGAGAGAGTTTATTCATATGTAAATGACAGATAGAACCACCTTCAGTTCCGTAGTATAAATGGGCAAGTGATAGTATTTAGGACTACACCTTTGGACAAATGAAACATACTATCTTACTAAAGTGAGTGCAGTGGCGCAGCTGGAGGACCAGCTTAAGCTGTGACCCAATGCTTCCTTGGTGAAGAACTGGCTGAACGACAGAGCTCAAGGGGTTGTAGTAAATGGGGCTACACCTGACTGGCCACTGGTCACCAGCAGAGTTCCTCAGGGTTCATTTCTAGGGCCAGTTCTGTTCAGCGTATTTATCAATTATCTCAATGCTGGAGTTGAATTCACCATTAGCAGCTTTGCTGTTTGATACCAATCTGAGAGGTGCTGTTGGGTCTCCTGAGGGATAAGAGGCATTATCCCTCCTCTTATCTCCATGCAGAGAAAAGGGTATCCCTCAGAGGGGTCTAGGTAGATTTGAGCATTGGGCAAACATTAATGGGATGAAATTTAACAAGACAAAATGCTGGATCCTGCAAATAGGACAAATGCTGGGCACATGTCTCAGTTCAGAGACAATTTTAGGAGGAAAAATCACCCCAAGACAGCACAAATACAAACTGTTGGAGGAGTGGCTGGAGGGCAGCCCTGCAGAAAGGGATCTGGCAGTGCTGGTTGGCAGCAGGCTCAGCCTGAGTCAGCCATTTGTGCCCAGGCAGCCCAGAGGGCAAACCCCATCCTGAGGGCATCAAACACAGCATCACCAGCTGTCAAAGGAGGTGATTACACTCCTGTATTCAGCCTTGGTGTGGCCTCACCTTGAGTACCTGTGCAGTTCTGGGCCCTGCAGTTCAAGAGGGATGTGAAGTTCCTTGAATGCGTCCAGAGAACAACAAAGCTGCTGAAAAGGCTGGAAGGCATATCCAGAAAGGAGCGTCTAAGGACTCTGGGCTTGTTCAGTTTGCAGAAAAGGAGGCTGAAGGGTGACTGCCCTGCTTCCTACCATTTCCTGACGAGGGAAGTGGAGATGGAGGTGCTGAGCTCTTCTCCTTCGGGTCTAATGATAGGATGTGTGGGAATGGTTCAATGCTGCATCAGGAAAGGTTAAACTGGACATTAGGAAGTATTTCTTTACTAAGTGGGTAGTCAAACACTGGAGGAAGCTTCACGGAGAGGTGGCCGATGCCCCAAGCCTGTCACTGTTTCAGAGGAAGTGACTGTCCCCCTGTACTGGCCACTGGTGAGGCCACACCTCAAATCCTGCATTCAGTTTTGGGCCATTCATGGACGTTGAGGTGGTGGAGATTTTCCAGAGAAGCGCAGGGGAACTGGGGAAGGGTCCGGAGCACAAGTCCTGTGAGGAGTGGCTGAGGGAGCTGAGAGTGTTTAGGCTGGAGAAAAGGAGGCTCAGGGAAGACATTCTCACTCTATTACTGCTTGAAAGGAGGGTGTAGCTAAGTAGGGGTCAGGCTCTATTCCCAACCAGCAAGACATAAAACAAGAAGAAATGTCCTCAAGTTGCACTATAGGACATCTAGATTGAATTTTAGGGAAAACTTCTTCACCAAAAGGGTTATCAAGTACTGGAACAGACTGTCCAGGGAAGTGGTGGAGTCACCATCGGTGGAGGTATTTAAAAGATATTTAGATGTGGCGTTTAGGGACATCTTTTAAAAATGGACTTTGCACTGTTAGGTTTGTGGTTGGACTCAATTACCTTAGAGTTTGTTTCCAACCTAAGTGATTCCATGATTCAATGAATAAGAAATTGAATTATAGTTCACATATAAAAATTTAATCAGGAGGAGATTAACAGTAAACACTATTTCTCCAATTTAATTAAAAGCATTATTTCTCAGTGGTTTTTTACCAAATGAAAGTTTGGTATTTCTGAAAATACTCTGAGTATATTTTTTAATTCTTTCTAATGCTAGGAGATTGAAGGTTTAATGACCTGATTACTGTTTAATTGACAGTATCCCCATCAAGAAAATAATTTGATGCTGATAAATATAGCAGGTGCACACTAACACATCAAGGATTCAGTGTAAGAGTTTAAAAGCAGAAGATAAGAAAAGTATTTGTAAAAAATGCCAGATTTTCAGAGGCTGAACTTTGAATTCTAGGGCAGGTTGGTAACATATAGCCCATGTTACAAAATTAGGATACAAAAGGCTTAAGTCAGGGAGATAATCTGTCTGAATCATATGTGTGGGATCACCAGTAGCTGTTGGAAATTCAGTTCTTTTGTACTTTTCCTTACAATGAAGACAACATATAATGAAAATGTCTACACCTGAAGCAGTACATACTAAATATCAAAAGCAGGTCACAACATACACCAGGGAATTGGAAAGATGATTCTCACCTCTTCCTACTAACATTAAAAGATTAGTAGAGAGAATGTAAGAGATTCCCCCATTTAACAACCACTGACAGAAACAAGACCAAAACACGGTTCAGCTGTGAAGTATGATTTGTGGCAAAAACAAAACAAAGTGAAAAAAGATGTATGAAAGGCTTGGCTTAATATATCAGCAGTGTTACAGATTATATTGCAGTACACTGAGGGAGTGTTGCTTTGGCCATGATAGTCTAGCACTATGGGCAAGAAAAAGTTTTTCAGGAGAGGTAATTGCTTTCATTAGACCAGCTGCTATAATTGAAAAAAGAAGCACATGGGCTTGAGAAGTTCTGTGCTATTTCTAACTGTGCCAGCTGGAGTCTGATCAAAGAGCCTGTCTCTGTCTACAGTCTTGTCTTGGGAAACTATTAGTCCACAAACTACAGTCACATGGCAAAATGCTTCTGAAACTTGTATCCTCCCAAATGATTTTAGAGCTTGAGCTTATTGAAAAAATATTACTGGTAGTTATTGAATTGAATCAGTACGTGTCCCTGGATAGATCAGAAACATGATAACTAGCTTTTTGGAAATGTCACATCTTTTGACACAGGTTCCCAAAGTAAAAAGAGAGGTATACAAATGCTGTTTGATGAAAATGTACATAGGGCAAGTTTTATCTGAATATGCCAGTAGGAGTTCTCTCTGGTCATTGCAAAGGTCTTTAAACTCAGATGGAGAACAAATTTTTTGCTGGTCACCTGCTTTAACTGTTTTATCACACATATTCAGAAGCAGGCATATTTAATAACAGGGGTGTTTGTTGCCACAGAAACATAAGATGTTCTTGAAGCTGCTCTGAAGCAGAAGCTGTAAAAAATATTACTAGATAAAGCAGATAAATCAAGCTTCAAGAAATAATTCCAATTTATGCAAATCAGCAGTGAAAATACTTTTTAAAACTAAATGCATATTCTGGAACCATGCAAAAGTGAGGATATACTATTTTACAGGTTAAAAATTTAGGAAATAACATATATAATCCTTAACTAGTCAAATATGTGCCATAAATAGTATTATATTATATTAACTGAAGGAGAACTAGGTCACTAAATTATCAAGCAAGCACAGAAATGGTTGCCTTGAAACAGACATCATGTAAAATAGCAGGCTGTCAGTAGAAAATCTATGACGGCATTTAGGGACATGAAAATAAGATGATAGCATGGCCAAAGCTCATTTATAATTGCCAAATTAAATTATTCAATTATTGATGCTGTCGCTGTTGGATTGTTTTTCCCTCAGCTGTCAGTCTCTTAACAGAAGCAAGGATCAGGGAGATTGACCTCTCCATCTTTTTGACTCTTCATGCGATAGGAAGATATTAGCAATGAATAATTACAAAATTTTGCACAAATCATTCAAATAAGGAATCAAATATTTCTGTTTGTTCTCCATAGAAAACCATATATACAGGAGAATTTTGCTGGTGAATTACTTACAGAACCTTTCCTTACTGAGACAGAAAATAATGTTACAGTTGTAAACCTTTTAATATATTTTTCTGTTTTCTGAGATCAAATTACTGGTTAGGTATTTCAGGTTTATTTATTGTTTATAGTATCAGTGCCATAAAATATATATTTAACATCAATACAATTATATTTCTGCAGCCTTCAATTTGAAGTGCCAAGTTTATGCTAAGTGTGAGTAAAAAAATAACTTCATCAGAAACCAAGTGTTTATTTCTTTCCTCATTTTTTAGCACTGTGGTGTGCACATTTCAGATGTTAAATGGAAAAAAGGGAGCAGCAGGGGGAAAATGTTATCATTTATTTAAAAGAGGTATCTATGTCATTCTCTATAACTCCTCATTTTAGTCAATATTTAAAACTTATAATCTTGGTACATTGTTCAAATAACATTAATTAGATAATTCTGTCCTTTTCAGGCAAACAAATATCGGGACTATTATGACATGGAAGTCAGGCACCTTGTACCCAAAGATTACACTCATGACTTGGACATTGTCTCATAAAGCTTTTGAAATGAAGACTTTAAAAATGAAACACTGGTTTCAATGACTTATGTTCAGAATAGAAATGATCAATGACCCAATCAGGGTAGAAAGGATGCAGCAGAAGAACCAGTACCTATGATATTCACTGCCTTGCTGGATCAATATTTGAACTGCCTGTCAAAGTCCAGTCCTGGTAGGTAGAAATAGCAAGTTATTGTAATCTGAAAGCTATTTGATGAATGACATGGAGCTAATAGAAAATCTCAGTGCCCAGTAGCTCTGTTACAAGTAACTATATAACTAGAGCCATCATCACAATTGGCATTTCTATGTCTATTCCAAGATAGACAACTAAGAATGAAATACACTGATGATGGAGGCTTTTAGCTTCAGCAAATAGTTTTTTCCTTTAAAATTCATGTCACTGTGATTAACATGGCTTCCTCTCTGATCAATCTAGTATAAAATGATTGATGGTACATTAGCTACTAAAATGTCTAAATCTACTTGTTCTTAATGCTTTGGTCTCACAGGATGATTCTTACATGAACAAAAAGAAAAATCAATCAGATAGCATGGAAAATCACTAGGCATTTCTATCTGTGATGTAACTTCCCAGGGAGATGCAAACCTTCTAACTGTAAGAGTAGTTTCTGAACATGAAAGTCTCTCACACAAGTTACATCATGCTCCTTCTTTATGAAGGATCTTAAGAAGCACGTATGGAACTGAACTGAGCACCAACTATTGACAATGCACAGAATGCACATCTCTTTTGTCACATAACAATATATGCCATGTGATTTTATTGCACAATGAAACATTGCCTGTTTTCCATAAAACTAAAATATTGCAGGAGAAAAGCATTCACACTTTTCCCTACATATCTAGGGAAAGGATAACAATGATGACAACCAACACGGCCAACACCCTATTATTTATTATTTAGATTGAAGACTGTAGAGTTTACAGGCATTTGACATTTAGTACATAAAACATTTATGAGAATATTATGTCTGATTGTATTAAATAGTCCATATTCCGGTACATGAGAAACTATTTGATCCATGACCTATGGTAGTAGATACTGTCTTCTGGTGCCAGGTTTTCTGAAAACTGTAAATTTCTATAGCAGCTGCAAAAAGACTGGCTGTTCATGAGCTGATGGAATAGGTTTCATGTCACCATACGAAACCATGACACTCTGACACTTTTAGGCTGGATTACAAAGATTATAGATGTGTACAGAGGAAAAAAGAATTTCCATTATGTGATATATAACCAGTTGAAATATTGTTGGAAATACCTAATAAAATCACAGAGTAATAGAACTGCAGAATTGTTAAGGTTGGAAAAGATCATTGAGCCCAGCCAATTAAGCTAGCACCACTGAGTTCACCACTAATGCATATGTCCAAGAGCCACATCCACATATTTTCTGTAACGCTTCCAGGGGTGGTGATTCCACCACTTCCCTGGGCAGCCTGTTCTAGTGCCTGACCACCCTTTCAATGAAGAAATTTTTCCTAATAATCAGTCTAAATGTCCCCATGTGCAACATGAAGGAATCTCCTCTCGTCCTGTCATTTGTTCCTTGGGAGGAAAGCCTGACCCCCACCTGAACTGTAACCTCCTGTCAGGTGGTTTTAGAGAGCAAGAAGGTCCCCCTGAGCCTCCTTTTCTTCAGAATAAACACCCCCAGCACCCTCAGCTGCTTCTCATCAGACTTGTGCTCCAGACCCTTCCCCAGCTCTGTTCCAGGACCCACTCCAGCCCCTCAATGTCTTTCTTGTAGTGAGAGGCCCAGAACTGGTCCCAGGACTGGTGGCATGGCCTCACCAGTGCCCAGCACAAGGGGACAATCACTGCCCTGGTCCAGCTGGCCACACTACTTCTGATACAGGCTAGGTGCCATTGGCCTTTTTGCCCACTTGGGCACACCTGGGTTCACGTTCAGCTGCTGTCACCAGCACCCGCATGTCCTTTTCCAGCTTTCCAGCTACTCTGTCCCAGGCCTGTAGCACTGCCTGGGGTTGTTTCTGTCCCGGCCCTGTAGCACTGCCTGGGTTTGTTATGACCTAAAACAGGATCTGGCATATGGTCTTGTTGAACTGCCTATGACTGGCCTCAACCCATCAATCCAGTCTCTGCAGAACCTTCCTACACTCCAGTAGATCAAGACTCCCACCCAACTTGATGTCATCTGCAAACTTACTGAAGGTGAATAAAACTGTTGAATTTATCAAATCTGCAAGACTTCCTTGTGGATCCTCAAATTCAGAAACCTTTCAGAACAAGGTTGACATTGCCAAAGAGTGAGTGGTATGCAGAACAGCTTGGTATTAGCTTTTCTGTTCAGATCTTCAATCCAGTTGAGGTGCTTAAACAAAAACAAAACACTAAAACAGTCTTGGGAAGAAGCACACAATTAAAGAACAATTGCATGAGGTCTACAAGAATAGATAAGAATTCTGAATTTTTTAGTAGTTTCAAAAGGAAGGGAAATAAAAGTAGAACAAGAGCACACGGCATTCAGAAAGAAACAAAGCAAAATTTGAATAACAATAGTATATTTGTAGCTGTTACCAGTTAAGTAGTTAATATTTGGCCATGTAATACAGTTTGGATGAGGAGTTTTATTAAAAAATGTATAGGTGTCTGTAACACACAGTCATTTTTTTTTTATGAGGTTAGACAGATGTGAGTGTACAACACAGGCTTGGTAATACCAACAAGCTCAGCTAAGCTGAGACTATAAAGTGAGGTAGCACAGAGGAAAAGCTTTTAAACTGAAGAATACTGAAGATATATGGACATGTAATATATTGCACTATAAAAATGTCAGAAGTGGAAAGTAAACAGCCTGTATGTCTATTGCAAACTTTTGGAGAGATGTTCTCTATTATTTTAGATTTCAGAATTTAACATGATTCACATATGATCTTGAAAAGCCACATAGTTCTAGTATAATTTCTACACCTAAAAAAGGAAATCACACAGGAAAGCCTTCCTTTTGTCCTCGTAAATCTCAGCCATCATGAATGTCTCAGTCCAGAAGTACCCAACTAGAGGCTCTGATGAGAAAATTAACAAAAAAAAAAAATTAGAACCATTTCAGATGTGTTTTATTATTATTAGTAACCTTTTCATTTGGTTTGGAATTTTTGGGGCACCCAACATTGGTTATCTAAGTCTTGGCTAATTTGCCAGTGGAATTTTTATTTGATAAAGTTATGAATAGGAATTAAACTGAACACTTTCACATTAAGTCTCTACGCTGAAAAAGCTGGAAAATATTATAGGCGAGCTTGTACACATCAGTGTAGCAAATTCTGCAATATTCATTTCCATTTTAGCAATTAATTATGTTTTCTGATCATACTGGTAATTCTGTCTCCATGTTTTGCCAAAGTGTTTAGAAACTTTCTATGGCAAGTGTTGTTTCATTAAAACAAAAACAAAACCAAAGCAAAAGAAACAAACAAAACCCCCCCCCCCCCAAGAACAACAACAAAAAAACAACCAGAGGAAAAAAAACCCCAACAACCAAAAAACCCAAGAAACAAAACCAAGAGACATCACAACTAATATAATTCTGAAACAAAATATCATGGCACATACAGTTCTGAAGAATCAGTCTTAGCAGAGTTTCCATATGACATTTTGGCACAAAAGTGGTTACTAAACTACTACTAAAGATTTTATTATTTCTAGAATATCTCAAGCAGAATTTTTTCCTGAAGAGACAGAATGTTATCAGCTATTTTCTCCCTTTTCCTCTCTTACCATTAAATCTAAATATAAGCAGAAAAAATATTAAAAAACAAAACCCCCCAAAAATAAACAAAACTCCCAAAAAACCAAACCAAGAATAAGAAGTTCTGAACATATAAGAGTCTAATCTACATACCACTTGAAACTGGAAGTTGATTGAGACAGAATTGAAGATGTGGAAAAATCTCAAATGGCACAGTTTAAAATCAGTTAAAAATATAAAAGAGAACAAAAATAGAAATGTGGAATGTTGTCTTTATGCTGTTGTATCCCCTATCACAGCTCTATGCCCAGACATGATTCCTGTGCCTTTCTGTGCCTTTAAACTGAGCCCGAGCGAGGGGAGAGAAAGAAAAAAAATGTTAGGTGAACTTTTCAAAGCAGTCTGTGCTTCAAGGACACAGAGATTAGCTGCTGCTGCTGCTGCTGCTGCTGAGGAGTGAAGGAAGCACCCTTCCTGCTTTTTCAGCCAGGTTTTTGGGGGTTTTTTTCAGCTCTGTTTTCTTCGCTGAGAGAGATGGAGAGTGGTTTTTCTGGGACTTCGGCTTTTCCCTTCTTCTCTTCTGAACTGTTTCAACATTAGAACATCCTGCTTTTTCAGCCAGGTTTTTGGGGGTTTTTTTCAGCTCTGTTTTCTTCGCTGAGAGAGATGGAGAGTGGTTTTTCTGGGACTTCGGCTTTTCCCTTCTTCTCTTCTGAACTGTTTCAACATTAGAACATCAGAAGTCACTGGGAAAATTTCCACCTTAGGCCTGGAGGGGGCCCAGGCTGACCCGGCTCCAAGGAGGAGGAGAGAGACCACACCCACAGAAGGACTTTAAAAATCTTCCCAGGTTTCTCTCCACAGAGAGAGGTTTTATTATGTAGCTTTGTTATTCATTACTTGTGGGTTTGTTAAATGAATAGTTTTTATTTTCTCTTTCACATTCCTCCGAGGAAAATCTTTTTTCCCGAATCTAGTGGGGGAGGGGTGGCTATAACCTGCCTTCCTTTGAGGAGACATTTCTTTTGGATGTTTTCCCTGAATTTGGCCCAAACCACCGCAAATTTGAAAACAACAAGTGTGAGTAAACATCAAAAAGCACTTCTAAATGCAGTTGGCTAACATATTTTTGGGTAGCCTAAAGGGCAAGTTAGGTGCGAGAAATGCAGACATGAAATCAAGTGGCAATTAGAAGGAAATGATGTATCAAAACAGATAAACTTCAGAAGACTAAATAACACTCCTCCCCAATAATTTTTCCATCATTAATGACTGGAAACACAATACATAAGAAGGCAAATTCACCTTCAAAAAATTCCACAATTTTGGACTTCTTTTGCCTATAAAATCCTTACAAGAAATTGATTCTGCTGATTAACCTTCAAATATCTTTAAGAGATGCAAATACTGAGTTTGAAAGCAAAATTGTGGTCTTCAAGAAGAGTAATTACAGTGTATATAAAGAGAAGTGCAAGAAAACGCAGAATGCCCATGAATTCCAGGTACTGAAATACCTAAAGCACCATGTATACATACATATACAAACACTGACTTTTTAGACAGTAAGTTTACTAAAAATTATTTCTTCTATAAAGCTGAGGCTGTCAGGGATAATAAATTATTAAATTACTTCAAGAGCATATGGTGTCTTGGTGTTGTTATGAGTCACTGAATGGGACCACTGAGATAAACTATCTTTTTAAATTACTTTTTAAGCAGTGAAACCAAATCAAACTTCATTTTCCAAATATTGTCAGTGAATTTGTATATACGCTACAATAATCTCAGATTTCATTTTATAATTATTGTAGCAAAATGTTAATTTTTCCCTCCTTCAAGACTATGTGCTTTAAAGTATGGATTTTGAAAAGAATGGTACTTCTTTCCTAGTTCTAACTGCCAAGAATTATTGTTGTTGCACTAGGTTTTGTAATGGAACTCACATTAAGTTGTAAACAAAGTTCAAGTTTGAACAACAAGGATATTTGAATTTGCATGGGTTTTAGTGCTGCCATCACATGTGGTTGTTGCGGTCTGTAATTTCTGCTGGTGGAAATGGCAGCTGCAGCCTTCCTAGAGAGAGCAGGGGGCTTCCTTGGGGAAGAAAGCTGTTTCACTTCCCGTAGCCCCTTTCGGACTGCCCCTCATGGCCCAGGCTAGCTCTCAGCTCTGCAACACGGCGGTGACAAAGGAGGCAAGAAGGCTCCCTGCACTGGGGCTTCAGGATGTTTATTCACAGGGCTCTTAGGGGCAGAGAGAGGGCCATGTGGTGGCAGGCTGGACCCCCCCATGTCAGAGAGGACCAGCACAGCAGTTTTCCCCATGCGGAGAGGCCGTCATGTGGTATGAGGCTGGATTTTGTATGGGGATGAGGGGAGCGGAGAGAGCACATGGACTAATCATCCCATGGATCAGGGGCGGTACAGGGGTGGGATTAGGGTACAGAACAAATGGGGAGAACCTGAGGGAGTGGTTAGGAATAGGGGCAGGGGGAGGGAGGACAACGTGGAGGGGCAGGGAATTTAGCAAAAAGGGAATTGGAAAACAGACCTCTACATGGGGTCAACACTTTTCGTTGGAAAAAAAAGAAAATCATAAATAGAAAAATGATGTCAAAAATATTAGTTAAATGTTTCCATTAACAACACCTATTGCAATAATTTACAATTAGAAAGTTTCACCTTATTTAGATATCTTATGAAGCGTGTGACATAGTTTCTTCCAATTTAATAAAAAATAATTAAATATTATTTGATTTTGTTACAGTTACTATAATATCATTTGAGTTCTCAAATGGGAGACCTTAAATGAAAATCTTGGAAAAAATCTCTCTTTATGATTACCTTTTATTTATTCCACTTTTCATACCTGTGGACACTGCCACTGGACCTGTTGCTGAAGACTGTACTGGTTTGAAAACTGAAATTATTCTTGTAGTTCAGAATTAAAGACCAACTATTAATATAAAAGGAGTTTATAAACAGAGGAAAACAAGGGCCTCGTTGACGTAGGGGAACTCCAAGCAAAAAGGCCATGACTTGTGATTACCTTGCATATATGCACACAGCCCCAGAAGAAGTTCTTCGTCCCAAAATAAGTATTTTAGTCTGCAGAATTCTTTTGAAATACCTAACAGAGTAACTTTAAACCCAGATAAATTAGGAAATAGTAATGTACATGACATTTTCATTTGAAGTTACATTAATGACCTACTTAGTAACTTACTACTTGTAATTATTTTGAAATCAAGAATTTCACTGACTACCAGTTTTTATTCCTCTTTTTTTTAATGGTGGTAGATATTGTATGTTCTGTTGCACTATTCTCTCAGCCTTTCTGATTGTTTGCGTATTTTGGAGTTAGAGTTTCACGATTCTCACAGTTCATCTAAATAACACGTGTTGTTATTGTAACTGCTTTCTTGTGTTGTGAAGCTATTATTGTAACTGCTTTCTTATATTTATATTCCTTTTCCATGATAGAAAAAGTTGATGGACTCTTGGTCCATCTAATGTGACGGAGCAGGTGTTAACCTCACCTTCCAATCATCTGTAGTAATAAGAAATCTATAAATATTGTAAAGTAGCAATAGATACTACTACTTTTTCTTCTTCTTCTGACATCTCTCCTGTCCATGCGTCATTATTGTGGCCCCTAGCTCCACAATGTTCCTTTTAAATTTCATTTTAAATATACAGTTCCCTGCGTAAAGAACAGACTTTCATAAAGTATTTTTCTACCTATTTTTTAAAATTAATTCCACAATTTTTCTCCTACTTCCTTTCTTTTGCTTCATTTTGTAAAGAAATATGCCGAGTGCCATTTTTTTGTGCCTAGAAAATGTAAAAAAAAATAAAATTAAACTGATAATACTTTTTGGATATACTCAATTCCTAAATACTCATAGGATTAATCTGAATTAATCATTAATTAAAAATACTCATGTAAAGACCAAAAAGTTATTTTAGTCTGTAAAGCCATGCATGAGAAAATTAAGAAATGCTGATTCACCAATTTTATCTAATTTGATGCCTTATTTACATCCGTTCATTTACAGCAAGGAATCAAACTTTAGAGTCACTAAGTTTTCCACATAATTCCACATTATGATGTAGAGATAATCATGCAATCACATAAAGACACAGATGGTCAGCCAAAGCAAAACTTGTTATTTTCTAAGTGTCAAGTGCTTCAGTTCAGGATTCTCATTATAAACACTAAATTAATTCTTCCTATGCTGTTTCTTCCATTATGTCAGTAAGGAAAATGTAAATTATATTCAGCACAAGACTTTTCACAGCAACAAAAAGACCCTTTTCACCACTGGCTCACAAAAGTCCATTCTTCAGATACAAGAATGCCTTCCAGCATCCGTGACAGATAATCCCATAGCAAGCAATTGGTTAGATCAGGAGATGCTACTCTAAGATATATGGAATGATCACAAGAATGTGGTTCTGTTTGGTCAATAATGTAGAGGAAAAGGCAATTTTCTTGACCCCATACAGAAAAAAAATAGAAGACTTTTGGAAGAAATTCATGGCTAAACTGGAAGCTATGAAGAGAAGCCCAAGCTGAGTCTTCCTCAGTTCTGCTAAATCAAATGATATAGCTCTTTCAAGGCAGCACTTCCTTCCAGTGGTGCAGAACACACACTGAAATAAGCAATTTATTTTAGTTTTCAGCAAAAATCACTGAGGCTAAGAATGGACAAATTGTTTTGGCAACTTCAATGCCCTTTTTGCTGGAGACAAACAAAAAAGCATTTTTGAAAGCACTGAATTCAAGTTAGCTGATTTTTAATTCCATGGAACAGAGAAATGGTAATTTTACATCAGAGATACACTTCTGATAAATATGCAACATTAATAAAAACAAGGTGATAACGTTCCTCTAACAACATAATTCAAATAATTCTAAAGAAGGTGAGGTTTTAGTAACATTATCCATGTCCTGTGTCTGCAGGTGAATGTCTGTAGTAAATAAGCAGTATCTGCAAGTAAATACTGACTCTTTCTACATTACTTTGCCATCAAGATTGATTAAGCATAGATTTATTTTAAAGAGATGAAATACTAATTTGCATCAGTATGTCACGAAAACCTATTATACTGGTTTGAAATTTCTTTGCCAATTATTTACAAATGTCCAAAAACTAGAGGGTAAAGTTATGCTGGTATAATAATTTGCTATCTTATTCATGGAAAAGACAAATATTAATGACTACCATTACTGCAGTTAAAATTCATACAGTAAATCTTATTTTTGAATTTGAATGTACTCATTTTCCATGTTCATCACATATAAAAGTGAGGAGTGATTTGGCATTTGCTAACAGAAATACGCTTAGGAGTATTAATATTTAAAATTGCAAGAGGATTGTAACATTGCAGAGACAATAGATGCTTTCTAAACACCTGCTTTTTATATTTTTATCACTATCTCATTAAACCAAATGTGGGAGCATGGTGGTTTTTGGTTTGTTGGGGTTTTTTGTTATATGCTGTTGGGTTACTTCACAAGATTTTTCCAAGATCTTGAGCATCATGTGCATTAGCTGAACATGTTTTTCTGTACCTCATCAGAAGCCTCAACACTACATATTCAATCACCTCTCTAACACCACACAAGCAGCATGGGTTTTTTTCCAAATACAGGAAAACAGCGTATAGCATTCCCAGTTTAACTCCATCCAGTTTCAGTGGAGGCATTCTTTTACAAATCTGAAAGACAGCCTTGCTGACTGAGTTTCTGATGTCAAACAGCCTTTTTTTTTTTATTTTGCAGTGTGCCCCAAAACAATTGATTTGCTCAGTATTTGTCTATAACTGATTTTTGTGTTGACTTTAATGGGTCAATGCTGTTTCCCAAAACTTCCCAGATTCTTGGATCACTGAATTTTGGATCATTGGACTTCAGGCCCCAATATCTAGGTCATGCTAAATTACATATATCTAGAGGTGGTGCAAAATTAACATGAATAATCTGGGGTGTTTTCTTTGGTAGCTCTACAGTCTAGGTATTTCAATAAATATTGTGGGGAGAAAACACATTTCTACATAACATGGAAACTGAAATCAAAATGAACACTCAGAAAGGCCTTTTTCTCATTAAAGAAATTGATTTTTTTAAAAATATGAAAATAAGGACTTTTCTAAGTCTGAGTTGATGGCTATTATTTTGTATAGTAAATTAAAATTCATATTCATGGCTCCTAGGAAAATTGAAGAAAGATAAAAGAAAGAGTTTATAACTCAATCTACTTTCAGAAAGTAATATAACATTGCTATTTGAAGTTTTGACAGTCCCAGGGTACCTAAGAATTCGTTGCAATCAAAAGGATAGCTTTCAAACTCCATGTTTAAAGTGAGTTCAATCCCGTGTATGAAACATGACAAATACGTAGCAGGTTTTTTTATATTTCCTTCCCAGTGTGATCTTCTAGTGTTTTGTATATATGACTATTTTTTCAACTGAATTAAAAAATATATTACTTTCAAAAATGATCTATATGAATGTTATCAATACACTTAAAATTATCACTTAGCCCTATTTAGTGATGAACACCAAATAACCTCAAACATAAGTGACTGTGGAGCTCAGTTCTCCATTTATTTCTCATTAGAAATTTTTTTTTTCTCACTGTGAAAAACCAGAACATGCAGAGTGGCAAATACTGCATTTTCCTTGCTGCATTGTTTTTAGCAGTGTGCCACATGTTTTGAACATAAAAAACCCCTACTTTTATAGAGGAGATCATGTCAAAATTCCTTTCTGTGACTCCTTTAGCATTTTTTCATTACACTTGCAAATAATTATCTCTGGAAAAAAAAATATATCAGTAGCTTAAAAGAGCACCTTAAATCTATATTGATACTAATAAATAAAGGAAAGCTAGAGTCAAATATGTTGCAAAAATTGTTTCAAGGGACATTTTTATTTAAGAATTCTATTACATGCATTTTACTCTTGTTCATGTTTCTCAAGGTTATTTGAAAATGACTAGTTGTCTGTCCTGGGTTGCCTTGTATTCTGTTACCATCCTAATGAGCTGTTGAAGCCAGGTGTGGCAGTGCACCCTGCCTCCTCCCTCTGGATTATTTTCTGTTAATGGGCCAGCTGTTGACACCAGGTGGGGCAGAGTTCTTTATCTCTCGCATGACCCATCCTCCCTCCAGGGGAATATCTTCTGTTAATGGGCCATCACCACATGACTGATAAGATTACATCCCATTGTGAGATGCTCTGCTCAGAGGGAGGAACCAAGTATTCCATCTTAGATATAAACTGAGGTTTGGAACATCACGGGAGGGCCTTTCGCACTGGATTTCCCAGAGGACAAGAGCTACACAACCACCACTGGACTTTCTGAGGAAGACCAGACCTTTTCTACAAGATCACTGCTTCAACAGAACCACTTCAAAGAGAACGGCAGCTATGACCTGATCGGACTTCTACCACCACCCTGCGCGGCAGGGTGCCAGGTTACCCTGACTCTGTCAGGTTAAGCCAGTGTTTCTGTATTATTGTTTTGTTATATTTAGATTAGTAAAAGAACTGTTATTCCTATTCTGCATATCTTTGCCTGAAAGCCCTTAATTTCAAAATTATAATAATTTGGAGGGAAGGGAAGTGCATCTTACATTCCAAGGGAGGCTCCTGCCTTACAAGACATCTGTCTCTTTCAAACCAAGACATTGTCATAGCAATTGAACTTTCAAAAACTCTGGCCTAATTTTCCATTAGGAGTATTAGTAGTCTAGCATGGAAATTGAGTAAGCTAAGAACAGTATCAGGAAATGTCTCAGGTTCAAATTTCCAAATATGAAGATCTGGACACTCAGCAAACCTTTGACAAAATTCAGAAGTTGATGCAAAGATAGCATTGCATTGCCTTGTCTTTTGATTTTGGTGTTATCCAACACTGTTCAGAATCTTATTTCAGGAAGTCTGTTGTTTTCTGCGACT
The DNA here is from genome assembly GCA_013389985.1 of Dryoscopus gambensis. NCBI lineage: Eukaryota > Metazoa > Chordata > Aves > Passeriformes > Malaconotidae > Dryoscopus > Dryoscopus gambensis. The sequence goes on along the minus strand of WEIT01036827.1, from coordinate 105,665 downwards.
AAAACATCGAATCAAGAACCCAAATCTTAAAAGGAAAGAACATCCACAAATTGAAGAAGGCTCTATCCAAGGAAAACGTGCGTGTGTTTAACATCTAAGGGGACTAAAACAAACACCAAAGCATTTAATACTTACAGAGGAAACCACGCAGAGGAAACCACTAAAACAAACACCAAAGCATTTAATACTTACAGAGGGAACCATAGCTGGTTATAACATCAAGTGTTGGGGTACACTTGAATACATATCAGTACCTCTCTTTAGAGAAAATAACAATTAAAAATGTTAGATAGTGCCTCTTCTGCTGCCTGTATCTTCTCCTCCTATATTTAATGCCAGAAGGCCACTTTTCAAGGAAAGTTTGTAATGGAGGTATTTCATTACCTGGACTTTATAAGGGGGAACATTTTCACCACAAGAGCAGACAGTTGCTTATGATAAATGACAGAATTCTGCCTTTCCATAATACAATGTTATTTCTTGTAAAATCTAACTTGGTCTCCTTTATCTCCATGTACATACTTTTCAACAGCTCACTTCTTTCCCTCACTTACATTCACATTTTTCTGCAAGTCATCAAGGTTTTGGGGTGTATTCTTAAATGAGCTGTTGTTTGATTTTACATTTGAGCATTTTACTGCAATTTTCCTGTCCCAAAGAACATTCAAGGAAGCCATCTTTAAAGTTCAACTCAGAACAACAGAGAAATAAAGAAATTAGATCAATATTGTAATAAGTAATATAATGCTGTGCTAAACTGGAAAAACTCTTAGAAGTAATTAACAGAAGTCACAACAAGTTTAAATGCAAAAAGAATAATAAATTTGTTCATGTGTTGCCTGTTTTTATGAGAAGCACTGAATGAGTGACTGCATTGTACAGCTAATATCATAACTGGCCCTCCTCAGGATGTGGAATTGTTGGAGCAGGTCCAGAGGAGGCCACTGAGTTGATGAGAGGACTGGAGCACCTCCCCTATGGAGACAGGCTGAGAGAGCTGGGGCTGTTCAGCCTGGACAAGAAAAGGTTGAGTGAAAACTTCAGAGCAACCTTCCAGTATCTGAAGGGACCTACAGCGAAGCTGGCTTTTTATCTGGAACTGTAGTGACAGGACAAGGGGAAATGGCTTTACACTGAAGGAATTCCCTTCTGAAGGAATTCCACCTGCTCCCCCTCCCTCTTCCGGACCTGGCTTTAAAGGCACAGAACTCATGTCTAGCATAGGCCAGATGATAGGGATACAGTATCATACAGACACCTCAGGACATGTATAGAGAAGAAAAATTCTTCCCTGTGAAGGTGGTGAGGCACTGGCACAGAGAAGTTGTGGATGCCCCATCCCTGGAAGTATTCAAAGCCAGGCTGGATGGGGCTCTGAGCAACCTGTTCCAGTGGAAGGTGTCCCTGCCCATGGCAGGGGGGTTGGAACTGGATGATCTTTAACATTCCTTCCAACCCAAACCATTCTGTAATTCTGTGAAGCGAAAGAAAAAAAATATCTTGAAGTTACTGATTTCTGAGTCAAAATATTTAGTGGTGAAATTATTCATCCTCAGTTATACCCAACCAAATTTAGGGTATACCCAAATTTATTTTTGACTAAATCCAACTACTTTAACATGTACATATAACTCATTGCAGTAGATAGAAATTTCATCAGACAGCCAATAATCAAATAGAATTCTAACTTAGATTTCTCAGAAGATTCTTCTAGGAGAATACAATGTATCTTTGGGTTTTTTAATCCAAAGAAATATGTGTATTTTTTCAGAAGTTCTTATGTATCTTTGATAGAAAATAACTCTTTACTCCTTAGTATTTCCACTCTGGAGCTCTCTTGACACATTAAAAGTAATATAAATGTAAGTCTGGTGGGTACACACTGGCTACTTCAATCATGTATGAACAGAAGAATCATGAAGAAATAAAATCTCATAAATACTTGTTGCTGTACATTTTTAAATAAGCATCTGATATAATCCTTAATGAGGAAAAAAATTGGCTCCAAATCATTGGAAGAATTGAAGTGCAGTACCACTGGAGTTACTCTATTAACTCTATTTCATCTACTGCACTGTTACTTTCCTTTTCTTTGACTCAGCACAAGAAAAGAGGACTTTGACAACGTCTTGGTTTAAAAGACAGATATCTGCTGAGGAAGGTGGGAACCTTCCTGGGATGGAAAATACAAGCCCTTTCCCTCCAAATTATTATAACTTTGAAATTACAGGACTTTCAGGCAAAGATATAAGAAAAGATAAAGAAAAGGAATAACAGTTCTTTACTAATGTATATATGTATAACAAGACAAACAAACAACAACAATGGCAGCAACAACAAACAGAACCAGAAACCCAACCACAGGCTTCTTGGCTGCTGAGCACTTTTCCCCTTCGGTGCAGTTATGGTCACAGCCGGCAGCGGTGCTGTTGGCTCCCGGCCAGGCCGGGTGGGTGCGATGAGTCCCCCGTGGCTGCAGGGGGCACTGTGGCGCGAGCTCAGCCACCTCTGCACGGGGGTAATGGCGAATCAGCTGGCGGGGTAGAGAGAAAAAGGGCTTCCTTTACAAACTCATGGAGAGCAGCTGGTGTCAGTGCCACTCCAGGTGGCAAAATGGACTGTAGCAGGAACCTCAGAGCAGCAGGCTGGAACAGGAGAGGGGAGCATGCCTGGGGTAGCAAACAAAGTGTAGCAAAAACTCTGGAGCTGTGACAGGAGCTGCGAGGCTCCGGGCAGACACGGGGGGTTGAGCTAAAGTGTAGCAAAAAGCCCAAAACAGCAGCAGGAAACAGCAGAGCTGGGCAGTGGCAGCTGCGTTTCTACAAGCAATGGGGAGATGCTCCCTCTGGAGATGTGGAGGGAATCGGGATCCCCTTTCCAGTGAGGTCGGGTGTTGAAAAGGTCCCAGTTCAACAGTCGCTCCTGCAAGCAGAGGCTCACCCACGGTAAGGAGAAGCAGTGAAGGACAAAAGCTCCGCAGTGGCAGCAAATGCCCCAGGCAGCAGCAGTCCGGCACCAAAACCACAACTGTCTCCGCTCCAGTCCTGAGAAAGAGAGAGCAAGTGAGGGCTGAGCCCAACTCTTGACCCCCTGGCCAAAATCTCATGGGATCTCTGCACTTTCCAAGAGAAAGTCCTCCAGCTAAAAGATGGTAGCAAACTGCACCCTTCCCCCTCCTCCCCCTCCTAGCCACATTTTTTGTCTCTTAAGTACCCATCATTCCATCTCTTAGGCAAAAAATGGCAGAAAAAATCTCTTGGAGAAAGAAAAAAAAAAAAAAAGAAAAAGTCCTAACCTCCAACAGACAAGAAATAAGCAAACAGTGTAAATTATTTTATATTAGTAAAAAAAAACCTGCTGCATTTTACCTGACTGGTAAATTATTAGAGACAAAGGAAAACCACAGAGAGGTCTTACATATTATAGAGTAAATACACTGGTTTTGATGAACAGCCAAATTGAGAAGACCATACATCCTGGCGAACAGAACTGAACTCCACCAGTTTTAGAATTTTAAACTTAAATGAACAGCGTATTTTATTTCATAAGGTAATATAATCTAGGTAGGACTCTCCTGCTATATTTAAGATCATCAGCTATATTCATGGAGTTGAAAAAATGAGTAGAGCACATTCCTCAAGACTGTAATATGTGTGATTTTCCTTCTGAGTGCATAATGGCCATCCATTATATAACATGGCAACAATAAACATGGGAACAGCCAATGACCCTTAGCAACCTTAGATGAGCAATATTTTGTCATTAACTAGATATAGTCCTGGAAAAATACAGCTACCTGAAAACATTACTTATTTATAACACAAAGTAACTACAAGGCAAGTAGAGAAGCAATAAGACAAAAGATGGAAAGTAGAAAAAGAAACTTTTGCAGTAATCTTTGAAGAGAGCACATCACTTATCAGGAGGAAAATATTTAGTATAGGTCAGGGACATGAGATGAAAGGATCAAAATACATTAAAATATAAAGACAGCAAAATTTCCAACTTTTTTTTCCAGTTAGGTGTTTTCAGAGAGTTCTTTCCAAACAAAATATATTAGATGCCCAAATTAAACAATCACAGGATGTACATAGCACAATTAGAAACAAAAATTTTTAAATAACTTGTGATAGGTCACATGAGTCAAGCCAGGATGTCAAATGTGTACCTTTAGTTATTTATTCAGAAACATCAAGGAGAAGCCTGACTGTCAGGAGCACATGTCATGAAATATGGACATGGCAGTAGAAATTAGCAAATGTACTTTAAAAAACAGACCCATCAAATACTATGCTGTCTTGGGGTGACTTTATGATGCTGTATCCCCGATCGCCTGCTCTATGCCCAGACATGAATCCTGTTCCTTTCTGTGCCTTTAAGCTGAGTCCAGGAGAGAGGGGAGAGAAGCCAAGTGAATTCTTCAGAGCGGTTTTGTGTTCAAGGACACATACACTCCCCTGCATTCTCGCTGTGGCAGAGCCAAGGAAAGAACTTTCCTGCTTTTAGCCAGCTTTTTGGCTGTGTTTTGTCAGGAGAGAGTTGGAGAGTTAAAATTCTTTGCTTTTTAGCTAGCCTTTTTAGCTGAGGCAAGAAAGTTTTTTCCCTGGGACTTTGGCTTCTTCTTTTCTTCTGGACTGGTCAGCAACACCAGAACATCACTGGGAGGCCTTACGCCATGGCCCACGGGGGCTCACGCTCAACCCCAGCCCCAGAGAGGGCAGAGCCATCACCTTCAAAGAACTCTGAATCTACCCAGATCTTCTCCACAGTGGGAGGTTTTATTATTTGACACTATTTGTTCTTTTTTTTGGTGCCTGCATGCACCCTGCTTGTTAAATACATAGTTTTTTCGCTTTCCTCCAAGGAACTTCTTTTCGAACCTGGTGGGGGAGGGGCTGCTGAAATCTGCCTTCTATTAGAGGATACATTCATTTTGGACATCTCCTCCAAATTTGTCTCAAACTGGGACATACACCAAGCCCCTACCAGTACAAAAAACTTGCATAAACTGTTGAACAAATATGCTCATATAACTAACATTACATTAAAAGTAACAGATTTATCTGCAAAATGTTGAACATATGAAGTTTGAGTGTCTCTTTTTTAAAAATTAATGTAAAAATTATTAACTTTCCAAAGAAACAACATCTGTTGATTGCGTGATGACATACGGAACAGTTAAATATTAAATGTGTATTGGGCTTGCCTGGCAAGGTTTTGGTAGTGGGGCAGCTACAGGGGTGGCTTCTGTGAGAAAGTGCCAGAAGCTTCTCCCATGTCCAACAGAGCCAATGCCAGCCAGCTCCAGGGCAGATCCACCACTGGCCAAAGCTGAGCCCTGAGATAGAAGGGAAGAAAAGTTATTGCACAGGAGCAATTTCAGCCAGAGAGGAGAGGAGTGAGAATATGTGGGAGGAACAGCCCTGCAGACACCCAGGGCAGTGCAGAAGGAGGGGCAGGAGGTGCTCCAGGAGCCAGATCTGAGATTCCCTGGCAACCCATGGTGTAGCCAATGGAGAGGGGCTGAGATTCCCCTGTCACCCATGGAGTACCACGGGGGAGCAGACATCCACCTGCAGCTCATGAAGGACCCTACACACGAACAGAGAGATGACAGAAGGAGACTATGATCCCACAGGAAGTCTGGGCTGGACCAGGCTCCTGGCAGGACCTGTCAGCTCATGGAGAGAGGAGCTCACACTGGAGCAGATTTGCTGGTAGGACTTGTGACCCCATGTGGGACCCATGCTGGAGCAGGCTGCTCCTGAAGGACTGACTGCATGAGAAGGACTGACACATGAGAAGAACTGCAGCCCATGAGAAGAACTCACATTGGAGAAGTTTATGAAGGACTGTCTCTCGTAGCAGGGACACCACATTGGAGCAAGGGAAGAGTGTGAGGAAGGAGTGGCAGACACAATGTGTGATGAACTGACTGCAATCCCCATTTTCTGTCCCCATGCACTACTGGCAGGAGAAGGCAGAGGAAAACAGGTGTGAAGCGGAGCCTAAGAAGAAAGGAGGAGTAGGGGGGAGGTGTTTTAAGATTTAGTTTTTATTTTTCAGTATGTTACTCTGGTTTCATCGGTAATTATTTAAACTAATTTCTCAAAGTCAAGCCTGTTTCGCCCATGACTGTAATTGGTGAGTGTTCTTGACTCACAAGCCTTTCATTATAATTTCTCTTCCCTGTCCAGCTGGGGAGAGGAGGGATAAAGGGGCTTTGCAGGGCACTTGGTGTCCAGCCAGCATTAATCCACCAAAATGTTTTTAAAAAAAAGTGTAATAACTGTTCATAGAATGAAAATTAAACAAAGTTTCCCAAACTGTATTAAGAACATTGGAAATATCACTCATCTATGTACCTGCTGGGAATATTTGATGTGGATTTTCTTGGACTAATAAATTAATAATCTCCAATGCTGCAGTTTGTTTTTATTCCATTCAGGAACAAATCATTTTTGGCAGTGAACAAATCATTTTGATAATATATGATCGTATAATATACAGTAAACATACAGTAATTGGATGAATTTAAAACTACATTTGGAGTAATGTAAAATTAGAGTTTTCCCCTCAGTTTTTTTCTCTAGGTCTTTTGAACAAGAAGTTTGATAATTCAGATTGCTGAACTGTTCAGGATTGAAGTGTTCAGGGTCTGAATGAACACTTATTTACAACTTCTTTCATCATCAATGATAATATATAATTCAAGCCAACACTGTCCCAGTAATAACTGGATAAATGTGAAGATTCATTAGTATCTTTATGTCCAATCAGCTAAGCATAAGGACTATAATCTTATTCCCAAGAACTTCGACTTCGGCTTTGACTGTTCACAGTGCCACTACTGTACTCATGAATTCAACCTGTTTGTGTATGTGTGTAACTATTTAATCCTGAAGTTACTTAGGCAGAATGTAGCTATACAGCTTTATATTCTTTTACATTGTGCTAGGATAACATTTATACTCACTGTTCTCAGTTCTCCTTACTTGTTTTCATCATTTCTTAAAAAGGCTGTCACTCCCCTCCAATATATTTTTTTAAATAATACAGCAGTGTACCCTACTGCATTTTTATTAACTGGAAGGGCTATATAGAAACACTGGGAAGACAAAAAAGAGGTTTTAAACAGGCACATGCAAAGCAAAGAACTAGCTATTAAATATTCCCTTATAGCTGTAGGAGAAAAAGACAGAATCCTTGGTATATCCAGTCTAAATGTGAGAACTCATTAAATCTTCAATGAACAATTGTTATGGTAAGAACTTTGCATCAATAATTAAATCTATTTGTGATTTAAGAGTAGAAAAATCAACTGAATTTTAATGTACTGTGTATATATTTAACATGGGCTAATGGAGACAGATGTTAGGAGATAACATAACAGATGCTAAATGATTCTCTTATTTTATAAGACATTTATAAAAGACAAACAAAATTAAATGTCAAAATGATAGAGCTACTCCCAGTTCAGAGATACAAGCCTCCCTAAGCTCATTAAGCTGGAAACTATAGCAAGAACAGGTGTTCATATAAATGGGATTTAAGTTTGCATTACTGAAAATAATAGTACTTTTCCACATACCCACACATTCCAGTATATCTGTTGGCTCTGTCTTAAAATTGAAATGTGTTACATTCTGTGGTTTTTTTTATATTAGATAATTTTACCCTATCTGTAAGTAGTTGAAATTCCAGCTGCTTATTTATCTTTTATTTAGATACTATATTCAAAAGTATGGATGTGCCAACACTCCCCTCACCCTGGGGGTGGGTAAGAAAATTATAAATAATATTGAGGAGAGAAAAACCAAGGTAATACATCTACATGTAGTAGTACTGTAATCATGGTGATTGCACAGACTGAACAAATATATCTATGAGGGTAGAAAAACCAGAAACTAAGTGATTGAAAAGGGAGGTTAAGACCAAATAATTAATGGTAAGAATAATTTGTTTTATAATGTCACTGTTTTTCCATTAAAAGTGTGACAAAGTATGGTCCCATCATAGACTCAAACAGATCTTGAGATTCTGATCTCTTCCATGGATTGCATTCTGTAGTTTTAGGCACAAATATCTCATAAAATAAAACCTCTGTCTTAGGGAATACATAACGGATCATCTGCCCTAACAGTAAGCCAAGACATACATAACTTGGTTATTGAGTAAATTCTTGTTATAGCAAAGGAAATTTTTCTTACATCTCAGCTGGATCTAAGACCAAAGATTTATTTTTCATTAAATAAAACATTTTTATTTAAATTATCTATCTCAGGTTTATATTAGAACACAAAATAGGCTTGTTGTTGTACGAGAATAAAAAAGGAATGGTGCAATAAGCAAAAGTTCAACTGAATAAACTGATTACACAAAAAATTGTAAAGAATTACTAGAGCTATTGAATTTACACTTAAAGTTAAATTTTCAGGCAATTAGTAGTATAGGTTAAATTTGTCTTATAGATTAAAACACTTGTAGTAAAAAATAAATAAACTTAGGAAAAAAACCTTCAAAACATATTGGCTGCTTGAAATCTGGAAATATCATTAGAAATTACAGTAAAATCCCTGTGATTTATAGTCAACAAAACTTAACATTTTTCTTGACCAAAACGGTAGTTTTGATCAGAAGCACTTTTCATGTGCCAATTAAAATTACAAAAGAAAAAAAAAATGTTCTGTTATGTAGAAAATTATGGCACTCACCTATACTTGCAGAAATGGTTTTAAAAAAATATTTTAATGGTAAGTTTTTAAAAATCAAGTAATTTTTCTCATTTTCTGGTAAGCCATGTGATGAACACTTGCAAGTAAGCTTCTCTTCTATTCATGAACAGTTCTATTTTGTTTAAATAAGGTAATGTTAATTCAGACTGGGCTGCTCTATCACACAGTGATTTTAAGTTCATCAGTAACAGAGGAAACTTTATCTCAAGATATTGCTTTGACAAGTCTCTCTCTTATGTATACAGAGTATGTGTTCACCCACTGAACAGTCTTATCCTCTTTCTTGCACAAATCAGGATTTCCTACTTAGTTAAAAAACTTCTCTATGGTTTATTTTCTCTACACATTCATTTGAACAAAGATTAATCCATTCATAGCACCTTTCAGGTGTAGTTTTCAAGTTAGAGTACAGAAATCTGTAAATCTGTTAATACTTGTACAGGATTTGGATAAAACAAAGGACCTTAAATTTTCAAAAGCTCTCAAAGCACTTGGAAATCTGAGCCTGTTTTAAGGTTTAGGGAACTTGGAACTTTGAAAAATGGGACAACACGTCTGTGAAAATGTATGGTCAGTGAAGAGACCTGTCATTTGAAAACAGGCCAAGGAAAATAGATTTTCAGCAGTTCTTTGCCCTCTCACAACTCATTGCTCACTCAGCACCTACAAGAATTTATTTCAGTTTCAAAGACCAACGCAAATGACACAAAGTCAGACAAACAAAGCTATTGAGCAATACATAAACATTTACATCCATATCATAAAGCCACCAATTACATAATGTGGCAAAGTAGAATACAATTAATATGAACTAAAATAGATCTCAAAAAAAATTCATTCTGTATTCAGAGGCAGTTGAGGATATACTATAAAATGCATGTGAAACATGACAGCTGACTGCCAGACCACTCAATTAAAAATCTCTAAAAATGAAGATGTGTGCAAATTCTGCATTGTATGAGAGCATAAAAGTATTTTAATTCCTTTTTTTATTCCCTCTATTTTCATTGTAGTTGGTTTTAATATTTAATACTCCAAAACAATCAAAAGTATACATTAGATTGAAAAATGATGTAAATAAGAAAATTCTCCCAAAATTTACAAGCATTCTGCTTTAAAATGCTCTTTCTCATGAGTTTGAGATTTTTTTTCATAGTTCTTTTTTCAAAATAAAAAAAAGAAAGTGGGGGAAACTAGCAAGGTGTCTTGGTTTGAAAGACAGGTGTCTGCCAAGGAAGGCAGGAGCCTCCCTTGGAATGGAAAATGTAAGCCCCTTCCCTCCAAATTATTATAATTTTGAAATTAAAGGGTTTTTAGGCAATTATATGAGAAATAGGAATAGCAGCTCTTTACTAATATATATATATAACAAAGCAATTATACAGAAATACTAGCTTAACCTGACAAAGTCAGGATACGACCTGGCATCCTGCCAGGCAGGGTGGTATTAGCAGTCTTATTAGGCGGTGGCTGCAGTTCTCTTTGAAGTGGTTCTGTTGAAACAGTGATCCTGTAGAAGGGTCTGGTCCTCCTCGGAAGGTCCAGTGGTTGTTCTGTAGCTCTTGTCCTCTGGGAACCCAGTAGGTAAGGCTACCTGTGCTGTTCCAAACTCCCGATTATATCCAGGTGGAAATGCTTGGTTCTTCCTCCTGGGTGGAGCATCTCACAATGGGATGATGTAATTCTGAGTCATGTAGTGGGCCCTTGATTGCCCATTAAACAGAGATAGCTCCCAGAGGGAGTTATCAAGGATGAGTCATGGTAGGAGATAACGAGCACAGCACCACCTGTTTTAACAGCTTGTGGAGATGATAAAAGAATACATACCTTTGGTTACATCTTATATTGTAACCTAGGACACAAGGTCAAACATTCTAGACCTCATTTTTTTATGTACAGAAAGAAAATATCACAAACTTCTTTTACAGGCTTGGCAGAAAGCCACAACACTCAGAAGTACACTTAACTATTTTAAAGCTTTTCAGTTAGATCTGCTCGAGTGAATTAAACCTTTCACCTCCACACTTTTCTTTTCCTTTGTGCATGTGTGTGTGCCAAAAGAAGCCAAAAACATCACCTGTGAAGCTACATATATTCCAAGAAAAGGATATGCCATTTCTCACAGGCATAAGACTTTTTTCTAATAGAAAAAAATCCACATAATGCAGTTCTATTTTTGTGGCTTCTCTTTCCTTGTTCTTTTATTTTAATAATAAGCTCCTTTAGGAATGGAAATTTGACTCCTGATGCAGTTTGGTCAGGGATCCCATCTCAGTGAGATCTGGCTAATAGTCAGGTATTTTATGATGATAAATTACAATTATAAAACTCTGGCATTCCAAAATAATTTATAGTGTAATCAGTAATTTTGCTCAGGAGACAGTCTGTGTTCTTGCATGATTGCAAAGCATAAATGGAGTTCATTCCCATCCCTCTGTTATGTGCAAGGAAGCCACATGAAAAGGTAGGTTAAAATAATAACCAGCTGGGCCAGTGGTCCAATCCATCCATGATTCTTTTGAGAAACTGGTAATTTGTGGTATTGTTTTATTTCATTCTTCTAGTCATGAAATTCTGAGTCACAGCCTTGACCCCCCACCACTCTTTGCGTTTTGGTAACAAGTATTGTATCGAGAAGAGAGTAGCGAACTGATTGTCATGGTTTAGCATAGCTTGCTTTTTAATTAAGGAGAAATCCACCAGCCACAGAAGTGATTCTTTGCAAGGAGCTGCTGACAGCTTCCTCCAGACCCAACAAAACCAATCAGCTGGCTAGTTTGAATATTGACAACTCTGTTAAGCCACTTAAGAAAGCTGAACACGCCTCTGTGAAAATCACATTTAAGAACGAACAAACCCTGGGAAAGCCTCTCTTGCTTCCAGCTTTTAGACAGGCAACTGGGTGGCTAGTGCGGCCCGCCGCGGCCGAGCTGGGCCCTGCTCTGTGTGGCCCGGCCAGGCCGGCCCGCGGCGCGGCTCGGCTTGGCTGAGATCTTGGCTGCTCCTGCTTTGCTGGAGGCCTGGCCCCTCCCAGTGCAGCCGCTGAAAATGAAATTCTACACCGCAAGAGCTCTGTCTGCTGCCCAGCGGAGATCACACGACCAAAAGCGAGAGACAAATTCCTGATGCAAGGGCTGGGTAAGATTAACTCTTTCAGCGCTGCAAAATTCCCCAGAACAGATGAAACCTACAGACATCAATCCTCTCCTAAATCAGAGGAAATGAAAAAGTGAAGGCACATGAAGAAAACACCATACAGACACCAAAGTCAGTGAAGAAGGAAGAGCTGAAGCCCAGAGAGAGGAGAAGGAGAAGACGCTTCAAACCTAGGAGCTGAAATGCTTTTTTAAGGCTGTGATGATGGACTGCAATACATCAGAGTACCCCTGTAATTCATGAAAAGCATGGGGGGATGGAGCGTTTAAATCACAACCATAAGCAAAGGCACCTACCTGTGCTGAAACAAGCAAATGTTGAAGTAGCTGTGGTCTAATGAGAAAAAGAAGACCTCTGCTCCCAGGGATGAAGATAATCCCAGAGATGGATGAAGAGAACCTTTGCTTCTGAACAGTTCATCCTTAAAATGGTACCTCATTAGCTAAAGATTGAGCCCTAGAAAACAGTTGTAGAGAAAGCTGTAAGTCGAGGGAAGGGGCTTTCACATTGCAAACAGATTTCCATTCCCAGGCGGCTGATTCGCTGTGACATTGAAGCCACAAGAGAACTGTTTTCTTGTGGAGAAGTCTCCGTGGCATGGCAAGAGAGACTCCTCTCCCTAAGTGAACTGAAGAAAGACTAGTATAGAGGTGGTAAACAGACTGAAAAAAGCCCAATTTTGTCTCTTTATGTGGTCAGTGGGAAAAGAGAGAAGAGGTGGGGGGAGGAGAGGTGTTCTGAAGGTTTATTCTCTTGTTATTTTTTCTTTTAGTTCTGTTAATAAAGCTTTCTTTATGTTCTTTAAAGTTTTGACCCTGCTTTGTCTTTCTCCTAATCCTTATCTCACAGAAGAAAATAGATGTGAACTAAACCACTACACTTAATCGGTGTTTTCTCCCGGTTATCAAATCTAACCCTCCACACTGATCTAGTCTGAAAAACACTTACTTTTCTCCGTAGTTTTACCCTGGATTAGTTCACTGGTACAAATACTACATGCCCTTGCAAACAGAAATACCTTTTTCTGCCTCTGTGGTTGTGGGGAGAGCAGTGATTACTGCCTAACTGTGGATAAGGAATGTACAGTGCATGTGACATACCTTAAATTCAGTAAGGCTTCATGTTCTGCAGTTTTCCTTTGGAATATGAAGTACAAACTAGCAGTTGCATTGGCATCTGGCTGGACCCCTGGGCTCAGTGGTCTTAACCAAAATCTTAATGTTCAGCTGGCAGATGGCAATGAGCAGAGTACTCCAGAGGACGGTGCAGAGTCCAACCACGTTTGAAATGTTCATCCATGACGTGGATGTTTGCAATACACCTATTCTCTCAGAGAATAAACAACAGAGCTTCACTTCACAGGGACCTTGGTAAACTTGAGGTCTGAACTAATTTGATGAAGCTCAGCAATGAGAAATGCAAAAGGCTATACTTGGAAGAGAATAACCCAGCACCAGAAACTCAGGCTGAGATAAAAGGAATGTGATGATTACAGTGAATATCAGGCTGAATATGGGCCTGATGTGGTGTCCTTTCACAAGCAGAGCAGACTGAATTCTGGGCTACACTACACAACTAGCACATCTAGGGGAAAATATTATCGCCTCCTTCAAGAGGCTTCTGAATCTGCCTTGGAATACTGCTTTGAAACACCAGCAGTTCAAAATGAATGTTGAGAAACTATAAGGAATCCTTCAGAGAACTATTGGGATTGCCAGAGTGATTCAGCACTACTTTTTCCCTACTGAGAAAACTGGGCTTGGACTATGGGGCAGTTTAGTGGACGTTTACTGCTGTTGGTATTAGAGAGAGGATGGAGAAAAACTTCTCAGAAGAGACAATGCATCAAGGGGAAATGGCCACAAACTGTAACTAGAATGGTTCAGACTAGAAATTAGGAAAAGCATTTTACAATGGAGAAAGTAGAGTAGTCCTGGAACAAGTTACCCTGTTGTAGTATCGATGATAGTCCTGCTTCAGGCAGGAGAGTGGACTGGATCGTCTCCAGAAACTTCTTCCAAACAACATTTCTATGATTCAAAAGGTCTATTGCCTTGCACTTTTGCTCATTGTTGCAACTTCAGACTTTTATGACTCATAATTTGTCCATTATGTGAATGTACACCTTCTCCCCAAAAATATTAAAGAAAATATCCAATACTGAAGGAAATGCTCAGCATTCACGGCAGCAAAAGCAAATCTAAAATATCTGCATTGTAAATGTAGTTCTTTAAATGATTCAAGCACAAAACCTTTTGAAGCAAAAGAAGTAGTTAAGAAAAATGAGAAAGGAAAAACATTGCCTGCAGAGACCTTTTCCACTGCAAAATAACCAACTGTTATTTGGATATATGCTTTAAGAAATACTTTCTCTTATATAGCTAAGTTAAGATGCTGTAAATATGTAATGGAATTCTTATTAATGCACGGCTTTCGTATTTTACTGAATGTATTTGAGAAGATTATAATTTTAGCAATACAATTATTATAAAAAGAGGAAAATCTGCTATAAATTAATAAGGTTTCAAAATAAACAACAACATAGCTTAGGAGTATGTACTGACAATTATTTAATAATTACTGTTGCTTGCTTAATATATTCTACTTAACTGCCTGAATTTTTTGTTAAAAGCAATAATTCAAATCTGAATTTGCAACTTGTTTAAAGCTGAGCTAATTGTTGAGCAATTACATAAGTCCTTCGGTTGTTAGCTCAACAAGTTCTCAGTAGTACACATATGATATCACGTGTGATATTAAAAAAACTTCACTTGTTTTCTTATACAATGTATTATTTACCAAATTTATATAGATATAGATATATTGTAAATTTGAAAAATGAGTCACAGGCTATCATTTCCTGATTTATTTTGAATTTCAGAATGCCCTCAAAAAGTAAAATAAAGCAACAGTAAAAATGGCTACTAAGCTTAAGTTTCCCTGTAATCTGTTTATATATTTTCTCAAATCTTACAGTATTTCTTTTAGCTAATGGATCCAGTTGGGGATGAGTTACCAACCTTATAGAGCAGACAATATTTCAGCAGAATTCAGGCAACTCTCTTTTTAGATACATGTTTTGATTAATATCTAAAAAAAAATTCTAAAATTGAAATAAAGACTGCTCAAAACTCACATGCATTATGTGACCAGAGATCAAAGGTGTAGGGATTTTTTCACCTGCCCACAGAAACCCTGGACAGCGTAGTTGCACAGGTGGTACAACTCACACATACTCATGGACTCATTTTCTACTAAAATGTGGTTCCCATGTAGAAGTCCCAGCAAAGAGGGAAGTACATATTTAGAGAAGAAAGGTGCTCTTAACTCTGCCAAAAGCATTTTAAAGCTTCCATCCTGCACAGGGTCTTCATCTTAACTTGTACAGATTGTCCTGCCCCCAGGGATGGGAAACAGAGTGGGTTTGAAGAAAAAGCAGATCTCTGAGGGCACTGCTGCCCTCCTGCTCCATCCCTAAGGGCAGAAAAGCATCCTAACACCTGCACGTTCCCCTTCCACCTCATGGGAGCCAGGTGTACAGTGAAGTTTGGGGGTCATAGGCTGAGAAGGGTGCCTGTTGTGGATCCCTTACCAACTTCTTGGCAATACTCAGTGAAATTTCTGTGCTTTTACTGGTATAGCTTTGACAAATCACACTGGGATTGTGTCAGAACTATCCAGCAGCCAGCAGAGCAATCAAATCACCCTTCTTTATGTTTCCACCAATGCTAGTTTGGCACAACCAAAATTTGTTTTTTATTCAATATAGCTCAGTATACCTACTTGTGAGTTCCTGTTGTGTGCCTTATATATGAATGTTCATATGAAGGCAAAGCAGCTCTGTCCCTTGAAAACTCGTATGAGACTTTGAGTGTAAGATCATAGGTCTGAGCCTCCAACAGGATCTTTTTTGCTAGCACTACAGCTCTAAAAAGAATGTGACATTTCCAACTCAGAACAGCTTTAGGCCTTTAACTAGGAAATATGTTACAACTCCCACCTGAAGGCACCCAGCAGTCTCCATGATTTAAGGACATTATAGAGAAAGGAACACCTTGGCCCAAAAGCCCCTTTATTGGACATAAATCTGACCAAGTTAGATAAAATGAACACTTAAGGAAATGCAGGAGAGCTCTTTCAGGAGCCATGAGCTTTGTACACGTAATCAAGGGCACCTGAGTCACTGTGTTTCCATAAATTACAGCCCTTCAGCCTAAGATTTGAGACTTGGCTATACATTTCTTTCTTACACAAGGGTAATGAATATGAACAGGGAAGTTACAATTGGAAGCACCTTGTTGAAATCAAATGAAAGTATTGTGGATGATTTAGAAGGTCTTTTCATTCTTCATTGTGCCACTTTGAGACCTACAGTATGTTTTTATGATGTGAAACAGAAAACTGAGATTTGGCATTGACACAGTACATGGTGATAGACACTTCTAGAAAAAGACGGAAATCCTGCCAGTCAAAAACTAAAGTAAATCATCATGTTAAACAATGCTTATGAGCAATGGAACTATATAAACACCTAATTTTGAATTTAGTGGCTGATTTGACACAAAAAGCAATATTTTTCTAGGTCGGATTTCTAATACATTTAATTTTAATTTTTTATTTGAATTTAAAAGACCAAATGTTATTCTGAAATTGACAACCTATATATTCTTTTTGGAAATAGTAAAAAAAAAAAGTTTTGCTTGATTTGGATTATTTTTGTCAGACAATACCACCTGTATTTAAATTTAATTAATATGCTTTGGTTTATTCAAAATATTTTTAGCACATGAATTATTGCATATATTGGTTATATCTGTCTAATTATATAAAAATGTCATTTAAACCACAAAAGTTTTAGTCCTCTAATGTAAACTCAATACTCTTCCAAGTTACTTCTTTAAAGTGACAGAAGTAAGTGTTTATGTGGAAAAACTCTACAAAATTTACATGAATATTTTTAAATATATATTCGTATCCACTTTTTTATATCTTCTTTGAGTTTTAGTTTTGGGGGAAGACCAGCGTGGGAAGATGTTGAGAGAAAAGAAAGCACTCTGAGAATATAGTACTTGATGTCTCAGTCAGGTAAACTCTTTGTACAAATGCTCAGCTATGTTCAGCTGCTATGCCCTCAATTTTTTGTAAAAAGTCTTTAAAAAAAATAAGCAAAGCTCCAATATTATTTTACCACCTAGAATAGATTCAGACATAAAAAGCCCTGCAGTATCACGGCAATAAAAAGCAACAAAAGAACAATCATTTCTTGAAGCCTGGCATTTGCAACAAAGCATAGACAATGCTTTATTCAAAAACAGATAACAGTGGTGGATAAAAAGCTGTTTAAATGCACAGAAAATTCAAGCTGATTTTCTCTGTGATCTTGGAAAGTCCAAATTCCCGCAGGGTGCAAATCATGTTAGACCCCAGTTACATTTTCTACAATTGTATAACAGCTAATTTTTGAAAAAATTATGTTATGAGGCTTGTGCTGGGTTAGTTATACACTTTACAGTATCCCTGTATTCATGCATTTTTTAAATCTTCTAGAAAGTGCAATAGTTGGTCTTCACTGGTTATTTAAAATATCTCACTATCAACACAACTTTGTGCTTTTATGTGGATTATATTTTGGAGTGTTTTATTTTTTCTTATTTGTCTTCTACTTTTATCTATTTACATGACTTTTCCATTTTCCACATGAATTAAATGACTGTCTTATGAGAAATAAAGCACAAGAAAGAAAACTCTACTATTTATGACATCTTCTCTCCTAAAGACCTCAGACACTGATAATGTCACTCATTATATTAATATTTGTGTCTTTTGTAAGTTCTTTCACTCTTTTAAGACAAAGCCCAAAGAAATCAGAACATGAGAAAGATACTATATTCTTCTAGTTGTTACAGAGATCAAGTTTCCCTATTTGATACTTTGTCTTTACTCCACTAAATTCACTCCTGGGGTATAATAGTTACATGTTCTAGTTCATGTTGCAATACAAGTCTATTTTATTAGAGAAAGTTCTGATTCACTAATAAAGCTCTCAGGTTTCCAGAACCGAGGGAAGTTTTTAAACTAAAAGGGTGGGGGTTTTTTACAAAAATGGATTTCAACAAAATGCACACAATGGAAATAAATATAAGTCTCCAAATGTGTCAAAATTTTGAGAATCATAGAATGATTTGGGTTGGAAGGGACCTTAAAGATCACCTGGTTCCAACCCCTTGCCATGGGCAGGAACACCTTCCACTAGACCGGTTGCTGAGAACTCCATTCAGGGATGGGAGTGTTCAAGGCCAGGCTGGAAAAAGCTCTGAGCAAGAGCTCTTGTTAAATCTTGTAGTGAGCAAAGGAGGAGTTAGTCAGCAATCTAGGAGTCCAAAGAACATGACCAAACAAAGAGAAGACAATATAGTTGATTAGGATCATAGATAAATTTTCCTTTTAAATTAATTAGTCTGTCATCCTACTTAGTTTCTTTTGCTTCTCTGGAAAATATTGACATTTGATGGATTAAATTGTGGCATAGCTGTGCTAACCTATCTTGAGTTGCTGGTGAAAAAAAACTCACATTGCTTACAATGATAGCAGTTCTAATAAATGATGAAGAGGAAGGCTTTCTAAACTGTCTGGGTATTTAGACTCAGAGTCCAGTGTAAATTTGGTACTGCTCAAATCTATAAATATCTATACCTCTGGTCTAATTTGGATGTCATTTAAAGAAGTAGGATAGTATAATTCTAATTTTTTTTCTAATTTTTTATTATATCCCCAAAAAATTGAGAAGAAAATGTAGGCTTACATAATCTTTCCTTAATAGTTTATCAGTGAGATGTTGTGGTGGCCAATCCTGAAGGGAAAGGGAGCAACCAGGTGTGCAGATACTCATGGTCAAAAAAGAGCAACAAAATTCAGGGAGTCTGCAAAAAATGTATAAAATTATAGTAGTAAATGATACCCAGTGGAAAATGGTATGTTAGTCTCTTATAGTATAAACTCTTATTAGTGTATTTTAAATAAGGGGTAGAGTGAAAAAGAAGAGAGAGATTAAAGTGAGGGAGAGAGAAAGAAAGGAAGAAAAAAGGAAGAAATTAAGGGAGGAAGGAAGAAAGNGGGAACATTTTTACAGGTAGGGTTTCCCCGCCCTGGAGCCAAGCTTCTCTTTTTCTATACAAATCTGTTCTCGTGTACAGTCTGCTCTTCCAGACCTTTCTGGAAATGGGTGGAAGGACTTTAGGAGCTTTTTATGTAAAATTAATTTAAATAGGCATTTGCAAATAAAAAGGATATATTTAACTAAATCATTAGCATGTTGATAAAATTCAGAAATATTATAAAAATTCAAGCCCCTAAATTCTAACGGCTAATTAAATGTTCAAAGAATCTATTTGTTTATTTCAAAATAGAATCTTGCATTTTTGGATACAGAGTGAAATATTTAGAAAGGTTAATGTTTAATATTGCAGCAGTACTTTTAAGATTACTACTGTCGTCTTTGTCCTCCCAGCAGCTAAAATACTCTAGAAGGCAACTTAAAATTTCTCTATGGAGATATGAAATTAAAACTAATGGAACATTTTTGTCTGCAAAATTTACAATAATGGTTTTTTTATCTCATCTTGAGGACAAAGATTGTCTTGTTCTATATTAAAAAAACCAACCCTGTTATCAAAGGAGGGAATAAAAAAGTTCTGTCTACTAATTACCTCAAACTTGCAGGAAGTTTGTAAGTCTCTTTATTTTTAAATCATAATAGTCCCACTGAAGGAATCTGAAACACAAACAGAACAATAACAACAAGTTAAAGATTAACTTTCATTAATTTGATTTTCGTTCTCCACAACTCTATCAACTCTTATATCTTACATCAAAAATTGTTCATATCATCTAGCAATACTAAAGCAAAATTACTTCTTTGTGAAGATATTCCGATGAATCATTACTGTAAATAGCCAATTTTGGGATATTTATATATAGAAGAATGTCTGCGTTTTGCCTGTCCTGTTTCCACTGTTCACACAAGCCTTGTTTCCCAAGGAAGAAAAAGGATACAAGTTTTGATTGGTGCCTCATCACAGCAATTTATGTTTTTTCCATGAACCCTAGGAGATAGATTCCCTCTGCTTCTGCAAATTAGCAAGCCAGGCAGGGGGCCACAGTAAGACAACGTGACAAGTAAGTCAATTTCTCCCCAGGACACTATTGAAATTAATTTTCTGAAGCCCACAAGGCAGATGGTTACAGACTTTGGTATAGAGGAGAAAAATAGCTCCGTTTCAGAGGTGATCCTCCTGTTACCCTTCCAGTGTGTGAGCAGGAACATATGCTGCTTTAAACCCTGCTATCTTTGAATCCATACTGTGGCTGTCTGCGAACACAAGTCAGAAGCAGGAAGTTTAAATCAATGGCAGCATTTTGGCATCTCCTCTCGCAGTGAGAAGGCATAGGGGACACTGAATAATGAGCTTTAATGCTGAGTAGCTCAAAAAGGGGAAGGTCAAAGTCCTGCAACTGGGAAGGAACAACACCATGCATGAATATATGCTGGGGACCACTCAGAAGTAAATGAGCTTGGCAGGAATGGACCTGGGCAGGGGCCTGGTGAACATCAGGTTGAACACAAGCCATAATGTGCCCTTGCTGTAAACAAGGATAGTGGTATCCTGAGATAAACTTAGGACTAGTGTTACCAGCAGTTGGAGGGAGGTGAGTCTTCTCCGCTACTCAGCTCTTGTGAGGCCACACCTGGAGTGCTGTTCTGGGCTCCTCATTGCAAGAGAGACATGGACATTCTGCAGAGAATCCAGGAAAGGGCCACAAAAAATTATAAGAAACTGGAGCATCTTTCCTGTAAAGAAAGGCTGAGACAGCTGGTGGTCCTTAGCCTTAGTAGAGAAGGCTCTGGAGTGGAGGAACAAGTGTCTCTTACCAATGTCTATAAATACCTGAAAGGTGGGTGCCAAAAAGATGCAAATAAACATTTTCCTTTTTCAGCCTAAATTTTTAAAGTGTGCACTTGTTACCAACTTTCCTTCAGCTATTTTCATTAGTGAAAAGACGTACAGCAACTTTTCTAGGTGAAAAATACAGTACAAGATATTTTTGGAAGTCCTATGTATTATAAATAGTGCTAATTGACGAGGAGCCTCTGCTCAGCACAGTCACCATGTTGCAGGCTGCCTTTCTTATAGCTTTTCCCTTCACTATCCTGTAATCCCTACACCTCCTTCACAGTTTTCTGCAGATTGCTCATCCCTTAGATATGAAACTACAGTAAAGCCACTAGTTCCAAGGGTCTCAAGCTCAGCTCTGTGTCTATATTGATAGCAGCCAAATGCAAATCACTAGAGATATAGTCAATTGTGCTTTTACACAAGTAAAATCAGATAGTCTGCCTAGCAACAATACCAGTAGGTTCTCATAGAACTGGGTGAAAATTCCATGTTCTCTAAATCTTTCAATCCTCTCTTTCTGGGAAGAGAAAAAAAATCTACTTACTTTTCCTCTTTATCATATCTAGGCTCAGGCTTCAAGGATACAAGTGACTGGAAGTGATTTTTTCCCTCTAAAGCCCTTCTACAATCATAGAGTACCAAAAGATAATAAAATTTTTATTTTCACATCTGTAACAATCTTGACAATTTAGAGATAGAAAATTCAAAGGCTCAGTTTTGATAGAATTTTCTTTTCAATATTCTGTATATGAAATATTGGTGAAAGAAGAAATTTTTCTTACATATCAAATCATGCTTTAACTTCCAAACATAGACAGAAGCATATTTACAAAAAAAATCTGTCTCAGAAAAGGTCACTTATAAATGTAAATACATGTATTTATGAAAAATCTGTTCACTCTTTCTGTGCAAAACAACTTCACATTGAGACACATAATGGCAAAAATATAATTTCAGATAGAGATTTCTGATCTATAGAAAGTGAGACACAAACTTTGCTTTTCTTTAAACCTAACAGAATGCAAAGCTCTCCCTCTTTTAGGAGACACAAGACAAATACTAAATCCCTTCATTGTTACAGGGATCAAGAGCAAAATGAATAGCAGGGATCAGGAAATAGGAGGCCACATGCTCAGGCAGCCCTGAACTGGCCTGCCTGAAGAATAGGGCACCAATTGTACTGACACTGCAAGCTGAAGGACCTCTTCCCTGTTCACTCAGTGCTGCCTTTCTGTAAGATAACTATTTTGGAATTAAGAACATAGAATCATAGAATCACAGAATGGCCTGGGATGGAAGGGACCGTAAAGACCGTCTAGCTGCAACCCTCTGCCATGGGACAACTTCTACTAGACCAGGTTGCTCAGAGCCCCATCCAACCCGGCCTTGAACATTTCCAGGGATGGGGCATCAACAGCTTCTCTGGGCAACCTGTTCTGGTGCCTCACCACCCTCACAGTATAGAACTTTATCCTGTTATCCAATCTAAACCTACTCTCTTTCAATTTGAAGCCATTCACCCTTGTCCTGTCACTACATTCTCTTGCAAGATGGTCAAATTCGTCCTTTCCTCTTACAATGGTGGTCAGCTCTGGGGGAATTGGGAGAGCTCCCAGAGAAAGAAGAAGAGCAAGCCTGCAGTCGCAGTAACTACTCAATACAGAATTACTTTAAGCAACTTTGTGTGCAGTAGTATAATTCAGCTGTATGTGCCCTACATAAAGATTAAGATCTGTAATTAATGTAAATCAGCACTGACATTAAAGAAACAGAAATTACCCATGCAGATGGAGGCAAAAATAAAAATAATAAACCCTGTCCCCCAAGCACTTTTTCTTGCGCATTATTGAGTCCTTTGAAAGAGTAAATTACATAAATGGATCTTTATTTCATGTTCTGAGAACTATGGAAAAAAATTACACATATTTTTATAATTTCATGTCATATATGGATTTGACTCTTAAATGTATCTGTGATTATGACTGTATTTTTCTTTCAATCCAGATCAATATTAATACCCTAGATATACAGGGCACACACTGAGAGGATAATTTTCCCCTTAAATGCACATACCCTATTACAATATTTGTCTAAACTCTGGATTAAGACTGAGTTGGTAGTTTTGCTAGGTCATCATAATTTTATCAGTGCATATACTTGAACTATGAGAATGCTAATGACTCACACATCAGGCACTTTATGTTTATAATGGAATCCAATTACTTTAGACTATTCCAACATGTTGCAAATTTCAAAGACAGTCCCCGTCTGACAACTGTCTTAATCTACTTTTAAAAGGAAGGTTTTAAAATGCTAAATAGTAAACCTTACATCATTTCATCTGTTCCTAACTGGCCCATAATAATTTTTTTTTCATTTTTCACATAAACGAGCTCTTTCTAAATACATTTCTTATAAAAAAGGATCTAGAACACCATGTTGATTATTTTGATAATGAATTCCACTTTTTCAACTTTGCTCTACAGATTAAAAAAGAACTTTCTCCATCAAGATAATTTTCTTGAAGATTCGGGGTATGTTTTAGCACTGTATCACCGGATTTATTTACCTATTTCATGTTATCTGTCTATCATGTTTGCTAGAACAGGTAACAAGACTGATTCCTGTTTTGGGACAGTATCAGATGGGTCAAGAACTGACAGAGACTTTGAAAGGCTCATCCAGTCTGTGGATTTAAATTAGCAGCTGCAATCCAATCTTGCAAACTAATGACCAGTAATTTTTAGGAGTAAAAATTGGTAGGGACTTTTGTGAAAAGGTAAGGACAGAGAGGATACAAAAGTTCTAATTCTAGTAACATTCTTAACATCTTGATGAAGCTTGTGCTACAGATGAACTATCAAATACGACATTAGCTCTGAATTTCAAAAAAATTATTTTAGTGAAAAAATTCATAATCAATGTGTGGGGTAAAGCAGTTTCTGACATTGCCACTTAATATAAATGCAAAATACCAAAGGTATTCATTTGTACAAGTGACATTCAATATTACTGTGATTAATTTGGAACTAAATACCTCATCTGGCACTGTCAATAATGCAAAACTGCTGGAACACAGGGCAGAAGGTAGTCCTGGTGCTGGGCAAACACATGACACTACATTACTGCATATAAGCAATTGATCACAGTCCTTGGACTGAAGTTTACAGTAGTTTACAGTCCAGTAGCAGTATCTTCATCGCAATTTACTGCACATCATTATACACATGATGTTAAGACACCCTTAACTCTCCTTTAAGTATTCTCCAATTAACAACTCATTACTAAGCCAGATGGATCTGCATTGGCTGTTAACTCCCATCTGCTGGGAAGGCTCCTTCGCATCAAGTCTGCCACAGTAGTATGAGTCCTGCATCTATCACAGTCATTTCTCTGTATCCCTGTTTTGCGGCTACGTTACAAGAATGTACCCTTTAGGGATTCTACATATCCGTGCTACACAACAAATATGGATGGACCCGCAGACCCCACTATTAATGCTTGATTTATTCATTTATAAATATGGTTGAAGTAAAGATAAATATCTTTTTGTAATTATGACTTGATGGATTGTTGGGGGCTTTTTATGGTTTGAGGTGTAGACCAAATATTTAAATATTCATTAACAGAGTATGAAATTAAACCAGACACATTTCACTTAAAGAATAGCGCCTGACTAGTGACTTTGGCAGTGAGCAAACCTTTGCCATGCTGTGTAGAGCAAAAACATAGCAAAAGGGGCAATGATTTCTGAAACCTCTAAGTGAAAGGTATGTGAATTTGATACATTCAATGACTGAAAGAGGGTTCAATATGAGGAAGAAACTTTTTACTGTGAGGGTGGTGAGACAGGAACAGGTTTCCCACAGAGGCTGTGAATGCTTCAACCCTTGCACTGTTCAAGGCCAGGTTGAATAAGGCCTTGAACTACCTGATCTAGTGGAAGGTGTCACTGCCCATGGCAGGGGGGTTGGGACTAGATGATCTTTAAGGTTCATTCCAATCCCTTAACATTCTATGATTCTGTGATTCTAAGTTTCATGTGATACCCACATGCCTTCTTTAATAATTAGGGTATTGGGGCTCTCTCTATGGCTGTATGAGGAACAATTTGGTTTGGGGTCTTTTTCTTTGTTTGATGGTAGTGGCTTTTTTGGAGAACAGTTTGGTTAGATAGTCATTACTATGTAGAAATGTGAAGAAGTTGCTAAATGGGAGGCATTAGAGTAGATGCATCACAGAGTGGAATGTGCATCCTCTCTCTACTTCTGGTATTCCTGTGAGACTCTGTTCAGCATCTCTGGAAAGAATCATTAAAAGTGAGAGAGAAATGGAATTTCACTATTTATGAGGAAAGTTTCTAAAAAAATAAGTCAGCTAAGAGGCAGAAGAAATTAGTCTCCGTGAATATTACAAGGACTTTGATACTGATATGTAAATCAATCACTTATTCATTTAAAAAAATGTATTTTTATATAATAAGCAATTAAAGAATGTAAAGGAAAACTGAAACAAAAAGCCAAACCCTCCAACAAACAAAAACTAACACTTCCTAGCAAAACTGGAAAATGTCCTATGGACTATCTTTTTCCCTCTTTCAGTGAGACTGGCACTATCACTAAAGGCCATCAACTTCCTCAAGAGATTAATCTTGTTGCTGACTTTCAATCTCTAGCTCCCTCTGGCAAGAGGCATGGGAGCACTGCTGAAACCACAGGTGAGTCGGCTGCTGGGATCAAAGTCTGCTGAAGCAGAAGGAAAACCAAATTGCTTGTTGGAATCTACACACAGCTACTCAGGACAATGAAGGCCTTTGCCAAGAGGAAAGACCATAGCAGCCAGCAGAAGGCTGAAGCCCTGCCTGCACTTGCAAGGGATCAACCTCTTTCCAATGCCAAGCTGTATTGCCAGACCTAAGAATGAGATTCTATTAGACTTATGTTTAGTTTGTAAGGTTAATTATAGTTTGATTGGACCGTTTAAGGACTAAATGGCTGATCTGACTGATGAAGGAGGATGTATTTCTAAAAATAGTTCAGGAAAAATATCCAGAGAAACAGTTTCTTAGTTACACATATAGTAGACTGATTAAAATTCTACTCTGTGAAAGATAAAATCCCAGCATACTTAGATCTGCTTTGTTATTTCTGACAGTACAGAAGGATTGTATCTGCCCTTCCCATTGTCCATGTAGAATACAAGCACAAAAATCTTTAGAGGAGACATGAGATGTGATCATTTCCATATCAGATGTGAGAATTAATTCTCTGAAATGTGATTTCAATAGCTATTTGCCATCTATGGAACTGACAGTTAAATTAAAATGTTCCAAATTAACTTATTATTTTTACATATCAGCTTAGTATCTGCTTCATTTACTGGCTTACTACTGAGAAGAATTTTTAAATTTTTTTCAAGTAAAACTATTTCCCTGGCTTATGTTTTCAGTAGTCCTATCAAAGGCAGCTGAAACCAGTGGAACATCTACTCTCTGACTTCAGCATTTTTATATTTAAAGAGAAGCATTTGTTTGTTTACACAATGCAAAAAAAATAAATGGGAGCAGGCAAATGTTTGTCCGTGCAATCCTCTGTATCTACTTTCCTTTATAATGTGAGGAAGTTAACAGCAGCACTGATGGGTAAAACATTTTCTCTAGGGATGTCAGAGAACCATGTGCATTAAATAGACATGATACAAATTTAATAGGCATTGCAAGTGGTAGAAAGGGCCTATCTCCATTCTGTGTTGCTGAAGCTTAAAGAATAATTAACAAGATACAAATCTAACTTACTTGCAAATCTAACTATGCTGGGATGGGAAGAGGAAACAAGCCTAGCTGCACATGGACAGAATTAAGCATGAAACCATTGCCAGCTATCGATCCATTAGCATTAGCCTTTGTAACTATATTATGCAGGTATTAATTTAATACTTCAATAATTTCCCCATCATCCACCATCCTATCTCCCATCTCATCCTCCAGAGTTCTAATTTCTTCCCTGATTAATTCTTACTTTGATAACAATGAAAAATCTTTTGAATTATCATTTCCATTCCTATGTAAAACAATTCACATTCTTCCTTCTGCTTATTTCATATACCCTTTGATTATGTTACTTAGTAACTTCTAATTTTTAATTATATTTTCCTGTTTCAAACTTGACATTAATTACCTTTTTATTAGATATATCCCCTTCTTTTATTAATTATTTATATAATTTATAGGATTTCTACCCAAACATTTCCATTTATAAAGGAAATGCATATATGAATTTTTGGCATAAAAATATAAACACATGCACATTTTCCTCTGATTTATATTTAAGGAAAAACATGTTACCACACGTTACCACAATATTGAAAAAATGTCAACAGGTCTTTTTTCATTTTCCAAAGACATTTAAAAATCCAGTTCTTAGTTTTTATCTTGGCTACTAAATAATTCAGGCTATTCAAGTACAAATTTACATTTTAAGGCATCCTTTGAAAAAATGTGTCAAGTTTTAATTCTTTTATATTCTTTTTATATGTTAAGGCTTGTATTGCCTTGTTTTGTTCCCTCCCCATCCTGAAAGGTTATTTTCAATAAACATTATTTTCATAAAATTATGATTGCAATGGAAAAGCAGTAACTGTCACATTTTTACCACTAAAAAGATTTTTGTTGCTAGTTTTGCTATTCCTACCTCTAAATTCTTTAAATGATCTCACTTTACAAGATATTGGGTAAAATATAGTACTAGATCAATAGTAAAGGCCAAACAGATGAAAATGTTAATACTCATGTCACTAAATGCATTTCAAACAATAAATCAAATTATATCTATTTGTTAAATCAGATCTTTCTCCTCACTCAGACATCTTTCTTTATCAAATACTTATATCTGATGATATTGTTACAGTTCCTCTGGTCAACAGCAAGAGATTCTCAGAAGAAAAAGAATACAAGATCAGTGATTTTATCTCTTTGGGTTTGGACATTGACTGTTTACAACTCTTGCTCTCCAGTTTTTCCTAGCACACTGGGTAGAGCAGATATATTAAATATTTTGAACAGCTTGAAGTACTAATATTATAGTACAAGACTACTTGTTTGCTGTGACCTTGGGATTTTTCATATTTTATCTCTGGGTAAAATAGTTGAGAGTGGTTTGTGTGTACTTTAACACCAGTATTCACAGCAACTATTCCTTTGCTCACTCTAAACTTGTTAGCTTTTTCTTGATCTTCCTGCCTTTTACATGGCAAGCTTGCCTCTCATCTCATGATGGAAACCAGCTTTGTATAAATTTGTGATTCTTGATTCTGATTTCTTATTACTGGTGCATTTATAATGCACTTATCCATCTGTGTTCTCTGACTCTATTAAGAGATTCTTACTTGTCAGATCTTTCAGAGGGAACACCTACAAGGCTTCTTTCCTCTGCCTGATCACTTATTATCATAAATTGCAGTGGAAATCAATGATCTCCAAGATTCCTATCCCACAGACATATCTGAAAGAAACTGATGAAAAAGCTACTAGAGGGATAAGCAGGAAAGTAGGGGGAGACAGACAGTATGACCACATGCACTTCATTTCCTAAAGAAATAAAGAAGAACAGCAGTGAGTGAAGAAAAGGCATCTGATACCTCAATTAAGTGATTAAGATGTTGAATTTAAATTCAACATTAATTAAGCAATAATTCTTATGTATAAACGGTATTTTCAGCTTTCTAATTTTTAAAGTAACTGCCATAAGACTGAGAAAAATTAGTTTTTTGTAGTTTTTATTTTCCAGAAGTCCAGACAGAGAATACACTTTGAATATCTCTTTTTCCATCTGCAAATTCAGAATTCTTTCCAAACTGCCCTTTTCCATTTCCAAAGACCAGAAACTTAATCTGACACCAGACACACAAAATTAACTAGATAATTGCCCTTTTGAAACATTTCTGAAAAATAATTTATTACACTGTGATAAATTAAATGACCATTTGCTTTCCTCAGAAAGATGCCTTACCTATGAAGTAGTCCCAAGTCCTGGCATATGAATTTACTATAAATTTTAGCATCTGTTATAGTGGTCAGTAGCCAAAGGAACTATTAATAGCTATAAACCATTCAACACAGCTTCCAGGACCTACTGTGATGGTTTTGGCCAAATTTAGGGGAAACGTCCAAGGGGAACGTCTCCTAAAAAAGGAAATGCCACCCCTCCCCCATTATCAGGTTCGGGAAAAAAGAAAATTCTCCTCAGAGGAAGGCAAAAGAGAAAATGAAACTATTTATTTAACAAACAATAAGGTTAGGACTAATAACAACAACAACAACAACAAAAATAACAAAGCTTCCCACTGAGGGGAGGGAACCTGAAAGATTTGAAAGTCCTTCTGTGGGTGCGGTTTTCCCCTTCTCTCCCGTGACGCTGGAATTGGAGCAGGCCGGCACGGGTGCGGGGGCCCCCGAAGGCGGTGGAGCTCAGTGGGTCTTTGATGCTCTGATACTTCTGCTGACAGGATTCCGTAACTTAGCAAGCTGATCTTCTTCCAGGATAGCAGGATGACCTCCCAGTAGTTCTCTCAGCTTGCTCCTTCTGGGCTCTTCTCGTCTCTCTTATGTGTTATCCCACCGAGGGTCAGCTGGTCTCTGACCCTTAGTGGAAACACCTGATTTGACACACCTGTAACTCATCCAGGTCAAGAGGGGGCTGAATAATGTGGGATACAGCACAAATCACCCCATGACACCTACTAATTGGAACAGTCATTTTTTCTTCCTGCTTTTGAAGCCACATAATACTGCTCAAAGTCAAGGCTCAAAGAAGTATTTTACCTAAAATGGTTCAGAAAAATGGGTACAACCATTTTAATGAACTGACCTCTCTATTTTAACTCTTCAACATGGCTGCAGGATTGGTGATACTTCTGTCTTCTATTTTATCTCCTGGAATGCAGAACATTACATATTAGAAGTATTCTTCCAACTTAAACAAGAACTTGGACATCGTTCTCCAGGACACTCTCCATGCATAAAATTCTTTATTTTATCTGATTAAGCTTCAGCTACTTTGATTCTCCTTCCAGGAAAAAATGTTTAATGGCAGTGCTGTTTAAGAAGCAGTAAGCACAGAATGCCATTAATTTTAATTTAGCAGTCAGGAAATAATACTTTCAGTTAAAAAGAAGTTCAAAACAGTTTATAAGCATACTATGTTTGTCCAAGTTATTTTATAATTTTTAAGATCTAAGTGTCTTAAAATGTAAGTTATCTTATTTTGGCTAGAAATTGTTTTATCTTTCTAGAAGTCCTATTGCTCAATGGTCTTATTGAGATTAACCAAGTAGAAATTTGTCTTCTGTCTCAGACTGCTTTGCCCAATCCTTCAAATGAGGGAGCTTGAGAAAACGCTTTAGTGACAAACTCATTTAATCTTAATTATCAGGTTCTTAACAGGTCTAAGACTGAGTTCATCAACTGGGACAGTATGCTGGAGCTTTCATTCCTCCTGTGGACGAGCTTAAGCTGAAGCAGAATGTCCCTTACACTGAGCTGCTGCAGCCTCACCCTTCCCCTTTGACTGGACACATCTTCCTGTCTCTCCTTACCTCCTGCTGTCAGATGGTTTTTCATCTTTTCTATCATCCATAATGCAACTACCAAATGTCTTTCAGTAAACCTCTGTTATAAGAAAAGTGTAGGATTTGGAGTGGGGTTTTACATTTCTAGAACAATCTTACTGATGGATGGAAAATTTCCAGGAAGAATTGTGTACTTCCCAACACGTTAGGAATGCCCTTGCATTACCACTAAGACAGCAGTTTTCATTTATGTATCTTCGCCTCCTTCTTTACTAAGAAAATGAGGGAGAAATAAGCTCACTTAGACTTATTATCTTGTCTAGGAAGACATTATGCTAGTCTTCCTGTTTAATCCTGTCCATTCTTGCTTTACCTTGATTTTATCTAAGCTCCACTGATACAATGTAAGGTGAAACTAACCTCCATAAAACCCAATAGCATAGTGTGCTTCCATAAATAGAATAATTATAATGTTACCCTTTTGTCACAGCTGCAAGGAAAAATTTATGACACATGCAAAACTGAAAGATGACCTTTTCAACATCAGCTTGCCAGGCTATGCACTCTGGAATAGTTGTTCCCTTTATGCTGTAAGGCCAGAGTGCTGGGTGTCCTTTCCCCACCACTTTAATGGTGTATTTGGACTGCCAGGTAAAGCAAAAAACACCAACATTTTATTGAGCTCCACATATCAAAATATCTTCTAGTTCCTGAGTGTCAGAGACTGAAATGTTTCATGCCTCATTATGATGAAGTTTTGCCCATTATAGCAAAAATTGGATAAAGAAGCTACAACCACAGAAGTCCACCTCTCCTTGAAGATGCCTGACTGGAACTTTGAACTGTGAGTTAAGCCACATAGATAGGATAAAGGAGACACTATTGTTCAATCATCTCAGGTCTAGGGAGAAACAAACAAGGCTGAGGGAAAGGAATGCATACACAAGAAAGCCAAACCCAGCAGCTGCACTGAGAATCATGTCCGGCTGAGTTTGGGGTGGGGGAGACCACAGTCCAGAGAGCCCAGGTTTGCACAGACTCCACCCCAGCCTAGGAGAAGGAGGAGGTTTCGGATGTGTGGTATAACCTCTGGTCAGAGGCAGTGAACACCCATCCTGCCTTATACAAACTGGCCCAGCTGTGGAACCCCCAACCCCAGAAAGGCCAATCCACAGGACATTCACATGGGAGGCAGCTGAGGGGGTGTCATAATCCATCAAAGACCCCCTGAGGTGCTCCCCAGACTCATTCCTGAGGCCTTGCTCCACAGCACTGCACATGATGCAAAGTGATGCAACAGATCCAGAGTTTGCTGCAAGAGACTTTGTCAAACTGTCTCCCACCCCTGGAGGGGGGAGGTACCTGGGCATT
>WEIT01036827.1:54429-73565 GCA_013389985.1 Dryoscopus gambensis | reverse complement strand
TTTTTTTTTCAATTTTCCTAGTAAAGAACTGTTATTCCTATTCCCATATTTTTGCCTGAGAGCCCCTTCATTTTCAAAATCCTAATAATTCAGAGGGTGGGGTTTACATTTTCCATTTCAGTGGAGGCTCCTGCCTTCCTTAAAGCTGACACCTGTCTTTTTCAAACCAAGACACTCTGTCACTCTCTTTCTGTCCCCCCACCTCTTTTCTATTTCTTTATCTTCCTTCTTCTTCTGTCTATCTGTCTGTCTCTCTCTCTCATATTTACTATCAAATAAAACCCATACTGTTGGCTTTGGCATGTGGTTTAATCCGCACCTTAAATCAGGCAGAGACATTTCTAATAACTTTAAAAACTGGAACATAACTCTGAGTCAACTTGTTTATCATTGACTTGGAGTTCTTCACCTTGTTGCAGAGCCAACATTACAGGCAAATCCTTAGTCTCAACTTCTGGGAAGCATATCATCAGCTCAGCATCTGTTTTTATAATAGCTTGCTTTTTTCTTTTTTTTTCCTAAGAACATTAACAGTTACATCCTTATATATTTAATCCATTAATATATCCCGTTGACTGCTTCTGGGAACCTCCAATGCATCTCTTTATATGCATACTGTAATTCGGTAATTTACTTCAGTTAGAACATTCAATAAAATATTAATGATGGTGGCCTGTTGTTGAGATAGACCATCCGTTTACTTAAAGATAGGGCTGCAGCACTCACAGGTATAATCTATTAGGGAAGCTAATTGACATTTTGACCAATAGATTTTTCACGACCTCTCCCCATGAATCCTGACAAAAGCTACTGGTCACAGTATCAATTCTCACACCTACTGGGTGACAACTACAAGTAAATTAAATGTATTTTTAATAGAACACTCTGTCTAAGTGATCCTATCTCAATGAGTAGGCACTGCCATGAATATTTATTTGGTACTGCCTTCAGTGGAACCTAATTCTGAGGGACATTTACATTACAAAAAAGTCAAGCCCTATTAATTATCCAAACCACCACTTCTAACAGATTGCTGGGAAAAAAATTCCTACAGTTTACCAGATTTTTATCTACTACCTGTTGATTTATTGTTATTAGTAAAAGGAACTACATTCCAATTTTTGTGGTACAAATATAAATTACATGTACGGCAAATCTCTCATCTGAGATCAGGACTTGATTCAGCAAACGTTTGCTCCTCTGTTCACTGTTATGAATATGCAGCCTCTGAAATAGCATATAGGAAGCTAGGATAATGTCTGTATAGGTGCAGATCAGGAACTTGGATTGGAAAGTGCAAAATCTTACTGGTGTACTTTGGCCATACATTCTTAGGAATCATAAGACAATCCATTAAATCTATTACAGAGACAGTCACCCACATCCAATAGAGTGGATAATCTTAAAAAATAAATTCTGTTAGTCTGAAGTGGTTATAGTACCTGGTTTTCTTTGCCAAGAATAGGAAGATATTATTTCTGGATATATCTGGGAAAGAGATTTTTAAACTTTAATGACATATTTTTCTTATTGCTGCGTATACCTTCTAAGCCAAATCACTGCCTTCATCAAATACTTATATGGAATCTGGAGATTTCTCCAGGTAATATTCTACAGGAAACTGTCTTGAATTAAATAGAAATCTAAAGATTAAATTGAGATTTTGTCCCATAAAGTTTGTTTTAACTGTAAATAGAAGTAAGAACAAATATAAAAGAATAGTCTTTCTTAATCCTAAAATTCTGAGAGTGGTGCAGTTTGTCAACACTCAGCATCATTGTTCATTTGAAAGTATGCTAAAAATATACACTTTTTTTGATTTAAACTGCCTCTTGAAATATTACTACTTCTAGTCCATGCTTTGTCTGGACTATCAGAATGTCTCTTTCTACATGGCATTTTATTTCTCCAGTTACAGTATCTTGACAGCATTTCCATTGCAGATTTATTTCTTGTCTATTTTGATGGGATAATAGGGGCATGTGGGTCGAATTCATTCAAGAAGTTTTTACTTTCCAGAAACAGAAAGAATGAATATGTATGTTATATGCATGGAACAAAACCTTTTCCTATGTTCAATTACATGGACCATCAACTATTGAACTGCTAATAGTACTTCATAAAAACAGTGCAAAAATTTTCATTTTGTTCTTATTTATTAAGGAATATTAAGGGTATTTATTAATCCTTAAAAATAAGAATCATGGAAAGTTCAGCACCTCTAGTATCACTTCCATAATGAAATTTTCAAGCATGTGGCAGAAACCCAAGTGGATATTCTACTGGTCC
The DNA here is from genome assembly GCA_013389985.1 of Dryoscopus gambensis. Lineage (NCBI taxonomy): Eukaryota > Metazoa > Chordata > Aves > Passeriformes > Malaconotidae > Dryoscopus > Dryoscopus gambensis. The sequence goes on along the minus strand of WEIT01036827.1, from coordinate 71,276 downwards.
TCTACAGCTCTCTTTTCCATGTTCCTATCTGAGAAGGGGAAAAGAGATGCAGGTCTGAAAGAAGAAGCCTTGGAAGTTAGAAAAGGGGTTCACAGTTGGCAAAGGAACAAAACCCCTGAGCTCCAGAAAGGACTAAAGAAGAAAGACAATGCTGGGATGCAACAAAAAGGGCTCTAGAGAGAAGATATAAGAGAAGAGCAAACAGATCTGAAGGAAAAAAATTAGCTCTAGCTGATAGTTGAAGTAATGGAATGATCCAATAGAATCTATCTAAAGAGCAAAATTTCAGGAAGACAGGAACAAAAAACCCTGACCCTGTTATTTGTTCTTCACAAAGCTTGTAAAGGTTTTAAGTGTCTATCAAAAGTTTGGAAGTTGGGAGGCATGGCATAGGACTATTTTCCAGTATCCTTTTTTTTAAAAAAAAAAACTATAGTCAAATCCCGAGGAAAGAAAAAGTCTTAAACCTTTACAAAATAAAACTCAAGTAAATAATTTGCACGGAGAAATGCAGCCCTATAATCCTTGATAGCAGCTTCTCCAAAGGGATTGTCAAGGTGGTGGTGCTCTGACAGTGTTTTTGAAAACAAGGTGGGTGATAATTTACTCACACACAGGTATGAAACACCAGGTTGACATACACAAGGTATGAAAAACACCCTTCAGATGACAGTGATGAAAGAGTAATTTTTTTTCTGTGGCTTTCAAAACTACCCACTCAAGAAAAAATACTGACTCCTAGAATCATAAAATATCCTGAGTGGAACTGGACCCACAAGGATCCTCCAGTCCAGCTCCTGGTCCTGCACAAAACAGACCCAGCAATCCCACCATGTGCCAGCATTCTCCAAACACTTCTTGAATTCTATCAGCCTTGGTGCTTAGATAACCTCCCTGGGGAGTCTCTTCCAGTGCCCAGCCACCTTCTGGGAAAAGCAGCTTTTTCTAATATTCAACTCTGACACCATTAAGTTTCAAATGTTGTCAAAGTTCCCTTGAACATTGCAGACATAAATCTCTATCCAGCCCTGGTATTGCAAGCTGGCTCAAATGGTGTTTTCTCTAAGATATCCCAAAAGACAAGTATCATCTTATACTACTAGCTTAAGCAATTTTCACTACTGTTCCCTGCTGCAGTGCGGTTCTGCACCCCTTCTGGGGACCGCTTAATATGTCGAAGAAATCAAGAAGTCTCATTTTTGTAGATATTTTCAGCAGATTTTATTTCGTGGCCACATGGCCTGGAGCCAGCACACAGACCGGACTCTGCACACAGACTGACCCAAGTCACGAGACTCCCCAGCATTCCCCTCTCCCAGGGGACACCAACCCACCAACCAGAACACACAGGTGAGGTACATGTGACCAGGGGCAGGGGAGCCCCCATCCCAGATCCCAAATCCACCCGAGCATCCCCCTCTCCCCCCAGGGGAACGGGGGGAGGGTCCCACGACAGTTCCCAAATACTGGGATATTAAAATACAGATTGTTTTTGCTCCCTGTTACAACAACTGAAAATTCAAACCATCAAAGTGACAGTTAAAATGGTGAAATCTTCTCAGAGTGTTTTTCACCAACTATCGCTGTCTATCCACTTTTAAAAGAAAAGAAATGAAATGAAATGAAATTAAAAGAATGAAATTGATAAACTATAATAAAATAGAAAAAAAATAGGACCAGTATAGAGCATTAATTTACAGAATTGGGTAATGTCTGAGGAAGCATGTATAAAGTCCAACTAGAATCATAGAATCACAGACTGATTTGGGTTGGTAGAGACCTTTAAGATCATCTCAATCCAAATCCCATGCCATGGGCAGGGGCACCTTCCACTAGACCAGGTTTCTCAGAGCCACATCCAACCTAAACTTGTTCCACCAGAGCCAAGACAGTAATTATCCTCAGAAAATGGAACTTCACTTTGAATACTCCTAAGATTCTAAAATACACATTGAGATTTTGATTACTGGTGTTCACTCTAACTCTGTAAATGTCACAGAATAAACACTTGTTCTCATCAGTTAAGAGTGTAGGTGTGTGTCTACTTTTTTGACGCTGGATAAAGTGGGGATCAGCCTGAAAAAACTCCTTCTGACACTAATTGCTCAGCCCTCAGTTCCTGACTGTATCCTGTAGAAGAATTAGGCTTAGGAGGGTCATAATCACTGCTGTGGTCAACCACATGTCCTAGCAGCATTTGCCAAAACAATTTTAGCTTTGTGATGCAAAGACTATGTCACATTTTTATGGGACGTTTTTTCCATGCTCAAAATTTAAAAGAAGAGTATCATTAATGTGTAGAAATACACAAATTTTTGGGGACTAGCCATTGATTAAATCTGTCATTTCAAACATTCATTAAATTCACAACTGTAGGGCTTCAGCTATGAAACGAAAACTTTGATGAACACGTGATAGCCAGGGGAGTAGCTGGGCATGCTTGTGTGTCTGTGGCATTAGACTGGAAAACAAGACATTTAATGTATCCGTCATTCAAAGTAAAATGCATACAGATGAAAATATGTCAGCAGGCAAGTACTGTAAACTGCAGTTAGGAATGCAAATGTGTCAAGTCAGTTGTATATTAATAAATTTAATTTTTTATTATTAATGAGTCAAGATCTTGTCTTTCCTCCTGCTTTTTTCATTTTATTTTTGTAAAGATGCTGTTTCACAATTATTTATAAGATATTTTAGCTGTTTTCCTTTCATTATGCAATGCGATGAAGCCACAGTTCATTACGGACTCTTCCATATGCTACTGCACTAGAATAGCTGGAATTTACAATCTCAACACATCAATGTTGCAGTTAAAGTACTATTTCCTTAGGACTATGCATATCTAATTAAGAAGGCAAACTTAAAGTAGTTAATTGACACTGATTTCTTTTAAAACAAACATGGTGTCTTCTCTCAGTTGAACTGAAAGGGAGGTTTTACAAATCTGTCACTTCACAGAATCGTAGAATCATGGAAAGGTTTGGTTTGGAGGGGACCTTAAAGATCTTCTCATTCCAACCCTCTGCCATGGATAGGAATACCTTCCACGGGACTTAGCTGCTCAGAGCTTCAGCCAGCCTTGGCCTTGACTTCAAGAAGAATGCATCTATTTCCTAATTTTTTCGTATAGATATTTCAGGGCTTTGAAAATGCTAGGATGTTTGGAGAAATATTAGCCATGATATTTATAGGATTTTTAATTTTAGAGTTAAGTTCAAGATAAAAAAGTAACAACTAGACCAATTTCCAGATTTGAATAGAATATTTCTGAGCTATTACAAAATATTTTTCAGATTAACAGCAAACAGTTTCAAGGGAGAGAGTGAAATTTTTCAGAATTCCTGGGATGACTCTTGCCTTCTCACAAAGATGGTAAAATATTCTTCTAAATATATAATATAATATTCTTGATTGCTTCCATGTTAAAGAAAAAAAGGCACCTGAGAACAGTTTGTAAGAATCAAATATTTTCCCTTTTAGTAGACAAAACCCATATAGATAGTAGCCTCTATTGGTACTTACGTAAATAAATCACCAATCAAATGTAATGATTTTAAAGGTTCCTTTTACTAGATTTAATGATCACTTGCTTTTCTGGTATTTTCTATGGAAGCACACTGAGAGCTTTCAAAAATGTATTTTCTGATAAATCCTAAATATTTTTTTATGAAGTTTTCATCATAATGAATGCTTAATATTTATATTACAAACATACATCACTTTTCTTCTATAAGCCAGAATAACTCTGTAGTGCAAAATATTATAAATGACAAAATAAAGATTATATCTGGATGTTTAAAGTTAATTTCAGAAAAATTTACTATTAAAAAAATCAAGTACTTACAGCTTTAGTAAGAACAAAGATTTTAGATATGTTATGACAACTTTTAGAAAGTACACTTGCCGTGTACTTTGAAGATGTTTGTTCTCTAAATAGTGCCGGTGTTTTGCCTCAAGCATTCTTTTGAAATATCAAGGAGTTTAGTGTCCCAACTTTTTTGACATTATATCCCAAGATTCCATTGTTCTGGAACCTTTTTTCTTCTCTATTAAACCTGTCTTCTTTTAGTGTTTAGTCTATTTCTTCCGACTGACAACCCTGGGAATACAGTGCACATGGAAATATCCATATTGAGGCATAATGAAAAGAGCTCTGAAACAATAAAACATATAGAAAGGTCCAAAACTTTGCCATGTAATTGGAAGAGCTTATAAAGGGCAATAGTGAGAAAGTATCATCATTAAAATAAATCGGCAGCAGGTTATCTGTCTAGGATCATAAGATTTGTCTAAAGACAGAAGTTTAAAAGCCTAGTCTTCTGGAGCCTGATACCTATAATTAATCCCCATTGTCCCTGCAGGGAAAAGCAAATCACAAGAGGGTTATTTAAATTGTTCAGAGATATGAAGGCAGACTAGCAAAAACCTTCAGACAGCTCAAGTTTTCTAAGTCCCCACATGACTCTTCCTGTCCCACAGTACTTGGAGAGAAAGCAGAGCTCTTGGATGAAGAACAATGTAGTATTGCACTGCACATGCTGCAATAACTAAACCTCTGAACTGACTGGAACATGAGTTTATATTGAAAAGATTATCTACAAGGACTGTTGTTTTTTTTTTTTTTTTTTGTGCTTGGTACCCAGCAAAGCTCTTTGTTCATCCCTAAAGTTACGATGGTGTTCAAATCAAACCTTGAGTCATTCTTTCACACTGGAAGCATAATTCCAGTTCTTCTCTTCCCACTGTTCTTATTGCTCTTTCTCACCCTTCTCAACCTATTCTGCAAGTTTCACAGCCCTCAGAGATCTAATATTAAATATTTCTGGCAAGACAGACTGGTACTAAACATATTTCAGAAGACATTACAGCACCCACTCACATACATGATTTGTCCAAGATGACACAGGAAACCTCAAGGCTAAGACATGAACAGATGTTTTCTGAGCACCCAAGAGAAGCTTATGTAGAAGATGGTCTTCTTTCCAAAAAACTACTCCTACTCTAGCAACCTTCAAAAAAAAAAACAACAAACTTTTAAACAACTCATACTGGGAAAAATAATTAAAATTTAAAGAAAGAGAGAAGGCAAGAATCCAATTCCTGTTTCTTAGGAGTTAAATTTCTGGAGACAAAATCAGAGAGATAAAAGTCTACAAGATTTACAATTGTATTTTGGCATCTGACCAGCACAACCTTTGTTTTTTCAGTTTCTTTCTTAAATTTCATCCAAAAAACCTTCTTCACATTTTGAAATCAACGTAAAATAAACAGGCCTGTTTAAGGTCTGGTCCAAAGAAATATTTCCACTTCAGGTTTTCCCTTGACTTTTCCTCTTTCCCTTGCTCTTTCTCTTTCCTTTTTTTCTAGCAAGTTTGAAGAGAAAAATAAAATAAAACAGAAGTTATATCTATTAAGCATGTAAAACACTCATTAAAATAAAGTAATTATAGTCTTAGAAAAAATTAATGCTTGTTTGTTTGGATTTTTTTATATGCATTGAAATAAATTAATATTGGGCAGTGAAATTCTGTTGTGGTACACTAATATGATCTAAATACAAGGGTGCTTAAAAGCAGTTGCCGGGCCGTCATCGTGGTAAATGTTTAAAAAATAAAAAGGCAAGATAAACTCTGCCTCCAGATATTTAGAGTTTAACTATCTGTGGAATCTATATTAACCTCAACACTGCTACAAATTTACTGTGAGACACAGTGAGTTTGTCTTTATTCTGTCACTGCACTACCCAATGTTAGAGGTCATGTCACAATTTTGTGCCTGCTCTGTGGGGTTTTTTGCCATGTGCTTTGGGTTCAAACCCTCCAGTTCAGAAAACTGCAACATCAACCTCTAGAGTACTGAAGATCACTGAAATTTCTGTGGATCTGTAAACAGATTTACAGCTGAACAGCACCTTTCTCCTTTTTCTCATGTAATAAATACAAAGCTCAGGAAGGAATACCCCAACTGCTCCATTTTTATGGATATGTGGTCCACCTTGGCTAGTTTCACAGAGGTGTGTGATGACCAGGATGATGACTGCCTGAGGCAGAACTGCACTAGTACCTTCAGCATCAATTGTGTTTGTCTTGGGTTATCTGTATTCTGATTACCATCTTCATGAGCTGTTAAAATCAGGAGTGGCAATGTTCCCTACCTCCTCCCTCTGTGCTATCTGCTGTTAATAGCCCATCAGTGCCTTATCTCATAACTCATCATCCCATTGTGAGATGCTCCGCCCAGGGGGAAGGAGCCAAGCATTCCATCCTGGATAAAAGGTTGAGAATTTTGCAACAGAGACAGCCTTTCCCACTGGATATCCAGAGGACAGGAGCTACACAACCACCACTGGACTTTCTGAGGAAAGACCAGACCTTTTCTACAAGATCACTGCTTCAGCAGAATTACATCTGCCAATTCAGGAGGACTGCAGCCACCGTTTAATCGGACTGCTACCAGCACCCTGTGACAACAGGGTGTCAGGGTATATTTCTGACTCTGTCAGTGGTTTGTTTTGTTTTGTTTTGTACTCTTGCATTTGTTTTTTTCTTTTTTTTTTTTTCAATTTTCCTAGTAAAGAACGGTTATTCCTATTCCCGTATTTTTGCCTGAGAGCCCCTTAATTTCAAAATCCTAATAATTCAGAGGGAGGAGGTTTACATTTTCCATTTCAAGGGAGGCTCCTGCCTTCCTTAAGCTGACACCTGTTTTTCAAACCTAGACTGTTTTACAGCCTGGTTTTATTCAAGAGAGTAATAGATGTGAAGAAATAAGCTCTGCGCAGAGAGAACATTGCCAGAATTACTTCCTTTGTCATCTCTGAAAGGGTGGTATATATACATTCAGGTGCAGTTCTAGAAAACACACATACATTCCACCAGAAAAACGCCCTGCTTCCTGCAAAACAAAAAGAAACAGCAAAGATGCATTGGAACCCAAATGATGTCCTTTTGCTTGTAGAAACAATCTCCATATCTTTTCCAAGGAGTGTTGAAATCAGTTGCAGTCAGACTGCAATGGAGAGGTGCCTTAAAGCATATGTGAACACAAAACAAATGGTCTATACATCACATCCTAAACTGCTTTTGTAAAAGGTAATAGAACAGAAAATTTCCCCTTTGTTTTAAAATGTATTGAGCCACAGCAATTTTGTTATATGTGAAAAGGTAGACTAACAGAAGCCAAAATACAGATGATTAATAAGGCAATTTGATTGAGAAAATTTTCAAGCTATTGTCACGTTTTATCTATTTTATTCACATACTGAATCCAAAGCAGAGCACTGTAACATCTAATAAGAAAAGTTAACTCTATACTAGTCAATATCCAGACAGAAATTCAACAAACGTAGATTCCCTTTATTTAAAGCCTACAAAGCATGGCATTTCTGTACAAAATGCCTTCAAAAGAAATTCAGTTTTCTATTGGAGTAGACTAAACCTTTCTACTAAGCAGAACCCAAAAACAACATAAAAGCCAAAGATTGAAAAATAACTAAGGTTAAATTTTTTCGTAGTACTGGAAGTGGCACGCTTAGATGATGCCTTTGGTTTTACCTTTTATATTTCTCAAATCCTGTACTGCCTAGTGTGTAACTATGAAGTTTCTTGTGGCCTGTTAGCTACTGTTCTCTCATGCTAGTTAGACATAACAAGCCACTCTAGGTTTGCTGTCCAAAGACACCTAGATTGTCCCAAGCCCCAAAATATGCAAACTAAAAGCCTTTGAGAGGAGGGGCAAACTTGGGGTAATTACATCATTAGCTGAAGTTATAATTGGAGAATTAATCCTGATATGCAAGTGGACCAAACCTTAAAAAGTGTGAAGAACCCATGAAACTGGTAAACTAAGGCCTCTGAAGAGGAGGGAAATCTTGGGGTAGTTACATCATTCACTGGAGTTGCAATTGGACAATTGATCCTGGTATGCAAATGGTCCAAAGTTATAAAAGTGTGAAGAACTCGTGACCCAGTGTCCATCTTGGGTGCGGCATTTTGACTGCCCAAGGTGTACCTTGAAAGCCCTTCAAATAAATACCTACCTTTATTCCCTCACTCTTGTCTAGTCACCGTTTTTAGGTGGCTTCCCCAGGCATCAGAGAACTGCAACTGCTGTGGTTGTCAGGTTTCTAACATAAATTTTTACATGAATAGAATTCAAATAAAATTAAATATATCATCTGGGAAAATTAACGTCTTTTCCAAACACCAATCTCTACCACAAAAGTACCAAAAGACTTAGTGGTTTGACACAGAACCTTTTGGAATTATTGGAAAATTTAAAAGTAGGGTAAACCAGCAGAAGACCTGGATAATTAATTCACTGTAAAACATTTCAAAGTTTCATAGAGAGATTAAACAGAAAACAGCTTTAAATATTTTTTTTGATCATTTAAGTTGCCTATTTATCCCAGAAAATTACACATTTAAGGAGAAAAAAGCCCTAGCAAGAACTAAATTTAAAATGTACGAGTGTTCTTAGGAGGTTCATCATCATTCCATGAAATTTTAGTAGTTGACTGGACTGCTTTTGTGATGGATTTGAATTGTAGAATATAAGATTTCCAAATAAACATTTCTCACTTAAACTGAATGGGAAACAAACTGGATAAAACCACATCAAAGTTGGCTCAGACAACAAGAAATCCAACAAAATTAATAATACTAATCTTTCCAGATGAAGAGCTTGTCATGTATATGTTGATTGATGGCTATAAACTCCATCCAAGCTCAGAGGATGACAAAGAAAGAAAGAAACAGAAAAAAAACCCCCAAAACAAAACAAAGAACAGCCCCCCTCCCAACGCTGCATAGCATTATGTAGTTGGCAACTCTACAGAACGATCAAAGCAATAACTCATTGCTCATGAGACAGTGATAGGAACTGATGTTGTATTTGACAAGTTCACCAGCATCAGCTCTAGTAGGAGCACAATTCAGCCTATGATCATCAGTCAGGAAACTACACTGCTGCCTGTTTGTAGTTCCTGCAGACATAAACTGCAGGATGTGCCACAGGGTGTGGAGGAAGATAAGCTTGCCAGGTCTCTCCCTTGGAGAGATGTCCCTTGAATGGGCTGTGATAACCTTATCTCGACCATCCCCTGGAGAAATATCACTTGGACGGAGCAGTCCTCCGTGGTCATGGTGAGATCCCACCATTCTTTGCTGCCCATGTAAATTCTTTGTAACCCATTGGTTTTTCCCCTTTGGTACCACCCTTGCTTTCCCCCATAAAAACCACAGCTTCTGCCCAGTTCAGGAGGGAGCCGTCATTCCTGGCCCCCTTCACAGAGTGCTGGATAATAAAGGAAACACCTCTGTGGAAATGCCACACAACGCTCCTGCCTCTCTGTCTCTTAGTTGGCCTGGGGTTACCTCGCAAGGCAAAGTTGAAATCATTAAACTGAAATCACTGCTAAGAGCTGATCGCTTGCAGCCACAGGCGGTCTCCTTGCTGAGGTTTCCCGGCAGCTGGAGGATTGCCAGAGACTCCTAGAAAGCTGTCTCTTGTGGCTCCACTCTCTGGGAAAGTCGCGGCATCCCAGGTTGGACTAAGAGATTCCCAGCAGCTGTTGACTACAACAGGGCATGGGACAGATGGGTTTGGGGATGCTGCAGACTATACATACTGCAGCTGATATGCTTCTATTCTGAAGTCATTTTCCCTTTGACAATTGTTTTTGGACAAAACTGAAAATCTAATAAAACATATTGGACATCCAGGAGAAAGGCAACACAGCAACAACAGAAATAATTATTCCAGTAAAAATTATCTGGGAAAAAATTCCAGCTGGCGAAAAATATTTAAAGACAAAGTAACATATGACCTCAATAAACATTGTCATTTTGAGACCACTATTTCAGCATAAGCTTTAGTTTTGATATTGTCAATATTTATAGGCTGCATGAATTAAAAGTTTCCCATTTATAAGGTGAATATCCTTAGAGAGGCTTAAATAGCTTTTAAAGAATGTAATTTTTATCTTAATCTGTCATTATTTGTTAGTCACAAAGTGTCCTGCCATCTGCCAGAAGAATCAGAAGCATATAATAAACCAAAGGGAGTGAGGCTCACTAGTATCCTGGTTGACAGGCTCAGCAATAACACAAAAAGAATGAAGACATTGAACTATAATTCTACTCTTTTGAGCAGTGGAAGACCGAAGCAAATTTCCATCAGAATTGATAACACTTTTAAAAATTATTCCCATGCAAGAGATTTCCTCTTCAAAAATGAAAGAAATTTAAAAAAAAAATCATTAGAGTGAATAATTCCATCATGTGTGAGTAACAATGCAGTAAGAAGGATTCTTTGTTATATAAAGAGGTAACTTAATGCAAAGGAATATTTTGCATATTATCAACCCTTCAATTTTACAGTTATGCAGTCCGTTAAAAGCTGGACTGCAAAGATCTGGAAAATCCTCTTGGCTTGTAAAAATTGGAAGCGCAGTTGAAAACTGGAGAAAAAATGCAGATCAGATAAAGGTTAAAATTTTTAACCAAATCAGAATTATGTTAACATTTTCGGTGAAACATCCAACCTCTCTAAGGCTGTTTTTCTGCAAACAGAAGTCTTTTTTTCTGCAAGAAAGTTTGCTTCTCATAAAGAAAGTTGTATGAAGTTACTTCAAATTAATTTAAGCCATTGTTAAACTGTGTTTTCCTACTTGTTCGTTGCAAGCTCCCACACCACTCACATGCACATCTTTCATCTCTTTGGATTTGTTTGGTCTTTGAGCTCTTAAGCAATACATTAACTTGTTTTCTTGCCAAAACTACTTCGTGTTGTTTTGTTGGTTTTGTTTCATTTTTTTCTTACACCACTGACTTGCGTTGATATAAAGTCAAAATTATGCTTTATTGAACATTATTCAGTACGCAATTGAAGGATAATATTCAAAATTATACTTAAAATAATTACGCCTTATCTCAGTGCTAGAAACATGGACATTAATTGTTCCACCAAGTGCATTGATCCACTTATTAAATACTTAAACAGGTAAAATACTTTCAAATAAAACCCTATTTTTGTTAAAATCTTACCTTTACATATTCCTGTAAGTGCTTTTGCTAGAATGCAGACATTCCTTTCATCATCTCCCTTGCCAAGAATGCTCCTTCACAGGCTGTTGAGAACTGGTAGCTCTGGAAGACCCCTGAGTTTGATGTCTGTCTGGGATTTGAAGATTTTATCAGCTAATCCAGAAAACTGAAAGTCCTGGTCAGAATTTGCTGCATGATGTTGCCCCTGAGAATTAATACTGATTGCACAAGAAATAGCAGATGATTTGTAGGTTTCAAAAGTGTGAAAACTTACTTTGAGAACACTATAAAAGGTAGGAGTACATGTACAAGGAAATGTACATGTTTTGATTTAGCACATAAGTTAAAATTGAAGTCAAAAAGAAGCTATTGTACATACTAAAAATGTTGGTTTATTTCCAGTTATTACTTAGTTATAACCATTTTAAGACTTTTTTAATCTTTCTACTTCAGGAAGTGTACTTTGCTTTGCTTCATAAAAAGTAATGAAGCCTAGAAATATAAAACTTCATTATAAATATTTTCCATTAAAAGTTTGCTGAGATGTTAGAAGAAACAGCCATTACTGTGTGCAGATTATGATGTCAGTGGATCAGAGAGGTTTCATTGGATACACCTAAAAACCACTCTATTGTTGCATCATTTACACTGAGGAAAAAGATTAGGCTGAAACACTTCAAGAGAAACAAAGTTAATATCAGTAATAGAATGTTTTGCTTTTATACTTTTGTCTTGAAATGCCCCATTTTCTTTTGTTTCTGTGTAGTTGTTTTCCTTCCTTCTCCTTTTTCTTTTAATATTTGGGATGCTTCTCCAGAAGCTTTCAATCTTAATGAATATTTTAATTACATGTTTTGCTTTAGCAAACATATTCATTCATCAGGCAGCTTCTCCTACATACAGATAGCCTTAATTCTTTTTTTTCCCTATAAACTTGGTCTGGTTTCTTGAAACAAAAATTATTCAATAAATTGTTATTTTTTTCCATATCAAAGGCTTATAGATACAAGTATATTACATTTTTTAATCTTAAATTATCATTTAGCTCTAACATCCCTTATGTCCTTTTGTCACCCATCATCCCTATTATAGAAATTTAATTTGTAAAATGAGACTGTGCAGTATTAAAAAGCATCACATCTTCTGCTAGTCATTATTACTCAGGATATACAAACAGTTTGAACAAACATAATTTTGAATGGAACCATATCTAATGAAATTAGAGATGAAGAAGATAATACAGTCCTGTTTCTAAGAAAAAAAGGGAAAATTCAGAAGCAATTCTCAGTGAAGCTCAGTTTAATTCCCTAACATAATGATCATCTTTGAGTACTTAATTTTAAAAATTCATGTTTATAATGGAATCTAAACTTTCTTTTCCACAAAAGAGGGCACATTACTAGTGCAACTTTTGCTTCATTATAGGATGACATTTTGGCATTAGAAAAACCCTCATACCTCACTGTGCCCGAAAAATTTAATTTCTAACAGTTAACTCACAAATTTTAAGTCCTTATTTTAGAATGGGGCCATGAAAATTCTCTACTGCCCCTGCAACATTATTTTCAAACCCTTCACACTGTAGTGAAAAATTTTCCACACAAGTTAATCTGCTATAGTGACTGTGTATCAGATGTTTGAGACTTTTGCTTCACTAAAGGACATTTTCTTCTCAGAAAGTCCAGAAACATCCTTTCTATACATAATTTTATTTTTAGTGTTTATTTTCCTGATCTCTCTTGCTATCTTTTTGATTTATCATAAGAACCGCCATTTAAAAAAAACCTTCATATTTGGTTGATATAATGCACCTGAATAAGCCAGCAGAACACTTCATAAGAGGTATGAAATAAGTAATCTTTTCCCCTACTTGTGCTGAATCTTCTGAACAGAATCACAATTTTCACTCAGCCTTTTGGTTTCTTTCCTGCTATAGATCCGGGTAACTAACGCAGAAGTAAAAAGTATTGCATATCATAAGGAAGTGGGTCTGGATGGAAAACTTCATCTACAGTTGTGAGTTGGGAAACATTTGGAATTATTTTGGGGTAATAATTATGAACTATAATTACAGTTTAAAATTATATTATTTCATTGTAACATGTGAAAGTTCCAGTTTTTGTGTTCTTACACTCTTTCCAGTTAGGTTTAAACATTTGTTTTAATTAATAGTCTGAAGATTTGGAAAGTTAAGGCTCTCCTCATTTACAAAACTAGCTTAATAGATGTAGCACAAATAATTGCACTATTGCTTTTTTACCTTTCTGGATACTGGAATGAAAAATGTTGCTGTGACCCCCGCCTAGCTCTCTGCCGGCTAGCGATGGCAGGAGTCTGGGGCAACATTCCCTGTGGGTAGAAAGAAGGGGGCTGCAAGCTCACCGGGGCTTCCACAGAGTCTCTGGGCTACACCTTTGCAGGCAGCAGCAAGCTGTAAGAGAAACACAGTATCTCCTTGATGGTGAAGTCAGGTTTATTTTGGTCCAGCGCTGGCAAGGTGGGGGGAAGGGGGAAGGGAGAGGGGAGAGGGAAGGGGAAGGGAGAGGGAAAAAGATCCAAGCGGAAAGAGAGCCTCGTCCCCCGAGCACTCCCTTATCACTGTTTCGAAGGGCCCGCGGGCCCAAGGCTTGAACCAATGAAAAGCTCACAGGGGAGGGATCAAACTCCGGGTTACATCATAGGAATACATCATACATTTCAGAAGGAGGAAACAGAACAAACCATTCAAAGGAAAATACATCACCGCAGAAAAATAATTATTTTTCAGAAAATTCCATTTAAGGGGATATCCATCCATACTCCAGTGCCCATTTTTTGGTGTGGACAGCAGATGGCATTGTATGATGTGATGCTGACCCTTGACTGAAATCCAGTCAAATCCAATAATTACAAAGAAACAAAGCAACCAACTCTAGTTCAAATGGTAATTACTAAGATTCTGACTTTTGACTGTTGAATTCAGATACCTCCAAAAAACCCACTGATGTACCAGCTTGTATGCACCCAATGATGGACCAGCATTTTCATGAAATGTTTGGGGGGTTTTTTGCTATTGGCAATTTTTCTCAGCATTTCCTTATTTTCCTGCTCCAGATGCTATACAGGTTTTCTACTACTTCAAATCACTCAACTATGTTTAGAACTGAAAAATACTCTTTTTTCTTCTCTCTTATAAACTAGCACTCTGCAACATAGAAGTAGAAACAACAGCAACTGAAATAGTAAGAGTCTAATCATTATAAAATAATATATTAAAACAAAATTTTCAGGAGGTATTTCATGGGCACAAAGCTAAAGCCTTCTGCTTGAACACAAATAAACAGCTCATTAATGTTTTTTCATTATCTTTCCTTTCAGTTTTCTTTATATTAAATCTGATTCATCACATAACAAACCACAAAATGCACTGAATTACTATTTAATCCTTGTGTCCTCATATCAAAGAACTGTTTCTGAATAACCTTACTTCCTTCTAAATCAGACATGTATAATTGAAAATCTTTTTATTATCAAACTTTAAATTTAAGCTGCACTTCCTTATTCAACTTTAACTTTATTCCCTTAGTAATGCAACCTCTAACATATCATACTAGAAATTCTAACCTCTGTGGGAAACAAGACTGCTTGAATCCATACAGGACACTGGTTTGCCTGACTATAGGTGGACATAATTTCATTTTTCTGAACTGTTTTTAAGATTTTGTCTTTCTCTGTGAAGATTGGGATAAAAAAAAAGAAGCAAGCTTGCTACACATAAAACTGTGCACGGCCATGTTATCAAAGCAAGAGTGTCTAATGTGTCAGTAATTAGATGGATGGGACTGGATTTTACTTCATAAGTTTTTGCAAAGGTGATTCAGAATTACAGATCAGTCTATATCTGTTGTACTTAATACTTCAAACATATGTACTGTCTAGTAGAAGCTTTCCAAAAGTATACGTAACACGAAAGCATATGAGAACAAGACAAAGAAAATGTTTGGCATTTCTGCAGATAACGAGCTGCTTTTTAAAAGCAGCTACAAGCATGGAAACGTGTTTTCTTTCTGTAAGAAACGAAGATTCAGGCTTTGTAGTAATCACTTAAATTTAAAATTTAAAGAAGCAAAAAATTAGAGCTTTTTATTGAAAAGACTCTTTCAAAACTGTCATTTAAGATGTAATCATCATGATATTAAATCCAACGAATATTTATCACTATCTACTTAGAAACAATCTTCACTGGTATTACCCATGATAACAGAAGATTCTTAACAAGTCAAATCAGAGAGCAGTAACTATGACTGGAATGAGAAAATATTTAAACTTCTTATACATTCTGAAGGTGCTGTCTGCCAGTCCTGATCTGAATAAGCTACTATTGATCAGCCTTTACCTAAAACATAAACATACTCTATGACTCTAAATATTGCCTATCTTTTTACTAGACTTTATTGCCATGAACAGCACTCTACTCAATTGTATCTGGATTTTCAAGAGAAAAGAAAAAGAAAAAGAAAAAGAAAAAGAAAAAGAAAAAGAAAAAGAAAAAGAAAAAGAAAAAGAAAAAGAAAAAGAAAAAGAAAAAGAAAAAGAAAAAGAGAAAAAGAAAAAATATACTTATCAAATTTCTAGCAAGGGTTCATAGTAGAGAATTTAGAAGTACAAGTTTTTTTAAATTTAATCTCTTTCTAATCCTTTTCTCATTTATGTTTGTGTCATACTGTATTTTCCCATCTGCTCCCTTGTTTTTTGTCATTCCAGTAAAATTTGTCTTCAAAGGCTACTGTCTAACAGCAGACTTCTCAATTATCAGTGTAGAGATACAAATTAGCACAAAAATAGTGTAGGCTGCCAGGAAAAGGATCTGGGTTCCTTTTCTTTTCCCTGAAGAAATCAGTGTGATTTCTACTTTGGCAGAAGCAACTGAGAATCAACAGCTTTTCCCTGTGACCTCTGTTTGAGCCAAGATGACAAATAGAAAAGGTTTTACATTTTGTTTTGGAAATGTAGGGATAAAACAAAAGCAAAGAAGCAAGCAAAAGCCCTAAACAACACAGAAGCAAATGCAAAGCACTGTCAGGAAAATGACACGATTCTCCATGTCTCTGCTGTTTATAATTCTTATTTGTAGGTTCATATCACTGCAGTCAAGTTGTATTTGTCATCAGTGAAAGTATTAATTCTTCCCCAACCTGTTACCACCAGAACTTTTCTCAAAATTCTAATCAAAACAACACAGAATCACAGAATGGGTCAGGTGGAAAGGTACCACAGTGGGCCATCTAGTCCAACCTCCCTGCTCAAGCAGGGTCATCCCAGAGCACACTGTACAGGGTTGCATGCAGATGGTTCTGGAATATCTCCAGTGAGGGAGACTCCACACCCTCTCTGGGTGATCTGTTCCAGTGCACAGCTGGCCTTAGAGATCATCTAGTTGCAACTACCCTGCCAAGGACAGTGACACAGTCCACTAGACGAGGTTCCTCAGAGCTGCATCCAGTTGACCTTGAACACTTCCAGGGATGGTGCATCCATGACTTTTCTGGGCAACTTGTGCCAGTGCCTCACCACCCTCAAGGTAAAGAATTTCTTCTTAATATCTAATCTAAACCTACTCTTTTTCAGTTTGAAGCCATTCCCCCTCACCCTGTCTCTACATGCCCTTGTACACAATCTCTCTCCAGTGTATATTGATAATATACAAAACATATTCATGAAACTATATATTCTGTTTAAGACAGAGCAAAACCACAAAAGTATAAACACTCTCTGAAACATCCTCTCCTCTCCTCTCCTCTCCTCTCCTCTCCTCTCCTCTCC
>WEIT01036827.1:21695-54364 GCA_013389985.1 Dryoscopus gambensis | reverse complement strand
TAGCCTCTCCTCTCCGCTCCTCTCCTCTCCTCTGAAACTGAAATAAGGTTGAGGCCCTAGTGCCAGGTTATTTTACAGACTAATTTTCTAATTATATTTAAAAGTTTTACAAGGGGAAAAGTAATGCTAAAACCAACATAAGAATTGCAGTTTAAAACTCACAAGAGTTTCTAGATGCAGTTTAGCAGAAGGAAGAGTATCATATTAAGAACATGCAATTTCTTTTTCTTTGTCATGACTTGGAACTGAGGGAATTTTCAGACTGTTCACTGCATGCTGGATTTCTCCCCATCACATGGATCTAAGTGGAGCATTCTCTTTCCTCATAATGACTGGCATTATAATAATGAGGCTGTCATCATCATGAAGCACAAAACACCTACCCAAAAATGCCAAGATAAAACAGCATAGAATAGTGAAAAGGGGGCATGCAGAAAACATAATGTGGTGTAGTAGTTTGACCTTCCTGCTCACCAAGACACTATCACTCTCCTCCTCAACAGGACAGAGGGAGAAAATCCAAAGAAAAAGCTTTAGGATGAATATAAGGACAGGGAGGTCACTCACTAATTAATGTCACAAGCAAAATAGACTTGACTTGGGGAAATTAATTTAATTTTTTGCTAAATAATAACAGACTATGATAGTGAAAAATAAAAACAAACTGAAACTTTTTCTCCACACCTCCTTCTTGCAGGCTCAACTCATAACTGCATTCATAACTCTTACCTCCTCCCAATAAGTGGTGCTGGGGGAGATGGGGGTTGTAGTCAGCTCATAAAATGTCACCTCTGCTGTTCCTTCTCCCCCATTCTCTTCCCCTACTCCAGTGTGGGGTCCTTTACATGTGAGACTATGCTTCATGAACTGTTTCAGCATGGGTCCTCTCCATGGGGTAAGTTCTTCAAAAGTGTACTGCTCCTGAAAGATTTCTCCACAGGCCGCTGTTCCTGCCAGAAAGCCTGTTCCTGCATGGGCTCCTCTCCACAGGGCACAGCTCCAGCCAGGAGCCTGCTCCAGCACAGGTTCCTCACAGGGAGCAGCTTCCTTTAGAGCACGTTCACGTTCTGGTGTGGAGTCCTCCATGGGCTGCAGGTGGATACCTGCTTCACTGCTGTCCTCCACAGGCTGCAGGGAGTCAACCTGCATCACCATCGTCTTCTCCGCAGGCTGCAGGGGAATCTGCTCCAGCACCTGGATCACCTCCTCCCTTTCCTTCTGCATTGTCCTTGTTGTCTACATAGTTGTTTCACAAATTCTCACTACAATTTTACAACTCCTGCACAATGTTTTTTACCCTTTCTTAAATACATTAGCACGGAGGTGCTACTGGTGCTGGTGATGGGCTCAGTTTTGGCCAGTGGTGGGTCTGCTCACTTGTGAACTAACTTTAGGAGTTTAATAGATGCTCATTTAAAGCCAATAAAATCCAAATGTTTTCCTACTCATAAATTAGTGTTATCTATTTGTGTGTAATGCTACTGTTTCCATGTGAGTATCGTTGCAAATCTATGCACATTTATGACATATAAATCCCATTTTTATGTATGAGCTGCACTAATATATCCAAAAAAAGCTTTCTACCTTTAAATATAAAAGGAGTCTACTTGAGTAACCTCCATAAAATCAAAGGCTGAACTTTGACTTTTTCCCCTTAGTTTTCTAATCCAAGTGAAGTCATGCATCCTGTTTCAGTGATTGAAATAGGTTTAATACAGGAACTCTTGTCCCTCTAACCATTAGGTGAAAATACCTATATACAAATTTGTGGTCTTTTACTGAGCTTATGTTCTCATAAGCTGCAGGCTTCTCACAGATAATGATTGGTCTTAATCCTTAAGCTAATAATTTCTGAATTTGATTCTCTCTAGTATGGTATATTAGCTGCCCACTAGCCTCACACAAAAAGCTGCCTAGCTCGCTCTCAAAATGAAAAGTCACCATGTCAAAGAAAGTGGAAAATAAGTGCCACTTTCCTGAAAACCTTTAGTTAAACTGTTTAACTTAGTGACATTTGCTCCAAATGGTTTTTTCCTCTTAAATTATTGTAACATTAAATTCTTACGCGACCACACAGCTACTCAAATGATGATCTATTAGTAATGTAAAAAGTCTTCAAAAATGTAGACTCATTGATTCTATGTACTAATAGTAAGGAGCAAGTAAGATGACAGCAAGTAAGATGACATAAAGTTTCACACAGAAACAGCCGCAGACAGATAAAAACCAGTGCTCTTGAAAAGTTAATACTTTCAAAAACTTCAACACATTTCTCTATTCTTCTAGAAAGTCACTGGGTAAACTCAGAGTTCTTTTCATTAATCAGGACGGGCAAACTCATCAATAGCCAAAATAAACTTCAAGTATTTTGTACCAAGTTAAACAAGGGAAAAAACCAAATGTTCCCTTACATATATCCTGACATTGAGCATTTTTTTTTTTAAATGGTAAAATTTTTAATCATGGACATGTCCCATCATTTTTGATGAAAACTTATAGATCATTCAAAGGGGAGTTTCAGTGGAAATTGGTTATTTTTTTGAATATTTTCTTAACAAGATCTTATAAGAATTTCAAATGTAAGGAAGGCAAATAACTTTAACAGCACTTCACTCTAATACCGGAGAAGTGAGAGGTACCTAAACAGGTTTGTCAGTCTTCCTTTTCTCCTTTGAGTGTTTTCATAAGCCAATGTTTTGACTATTTAGGGATTAATTTATCATTCTTGAATATGTTTAGAATTTTTCAGGCCCTTCAAATTTTTTTCCTATTTTTAGAATTAAATTAAATACAATAAATTATCCGGTATTTAATTGCTAGCAATTTATAATGTAAAATAAATCATGTTTCCATTAGAAAAAAAAATTGTTACAAATTCTCAATAAAAAAAGATAATTACGTGCACCAGGGAATCAAAGTTATTAAAGCCCTTCAGGCTTTTTACATTCAGACAACTGATCGATTCAAAATAGAAGATAATCAGTTATGGTCATATAATAGTAATTTTCCATTTCAGTTGCAAGGAACATGAATCTTACTTTGTTTCCATATGGTCCATTTCTTTGGTGCTAGGAATATCATGGTCATGATTACTTAATGCCAAGCCTACACAACAATAAGGGACATTTATTGAAATATTTACTACAGAGACATTGACAAGATGCATAATGAATTTCTAAACTGCATTAACATTTTATCTGGTCATTCAGTTATTTACTTGGTTTGATTTTCTCACAATTTATGTCATGTTTTTAGCATGAAACCTCGCCAAAAAAATCATTTGGGATGTACAGGCGGATTTTAAATATACAGCAGACAAATTACTGAACTGATATTCCTAATGTGGCTGGAAATACTCATAATTAGTTTTCATTAGTCTAACTGAAATTGTTGTAAGTTGGAATTTAATCACATATGCCATCATTTAAAACAAAGAATTAGTTACTGACAGAACAATCACATTCTTTTTATGATCCTGTATTCCATAATGATTAAGACTGAAATAATTCATTTAATACAGATAAACTATTTTCCTCCATTTTTTTATATGGAATACTTTCATGATAGATGAGAAGCACACTCCATTAATGTCTACTGTTTATGTTGAAGGAGATTTGTGAATTACAAACTTGAATATTGTTGATATTAGTTAAGGTATGATTGAACAATATATTTCTGAAGGAAATTTACCCAAAAATCATTACACTGTTGGATAAAAGCTTGATAAAACAATTGCAGTTTCCAGATTTTACTTTAATATATCATAACAAGCTTCTTAAGAAGTGAAAAAATCTA
This sequence comes from Dryoscopus gambensis, assembly GCA_013389985.1. Lineage (NCBI taxonomy): Eukaryota > Metazoa > Chordata > Aves > Passeriformes > Malaconotidae > Dryoscopus > Dryoscopus gambensis. Next base: position 50,569 of record WEIT01036827.1, on the reverse strand, counting down.
GTACTTGTTTGTTTTCTATTTACAAGTGTCATTTCTCACTGGAATTTGGGTACATAGAAATGGGATGGGAAACATTCAAAAATAAATTCATAAACAATCATTTAAGTAGATTGCTATTCTATTTTCCATAACTTTTTGGAACTATTTTGTTGACCATAAGTTTAAACTTTGACAGTTATGCTATACAAAGCTTTTTCTACAATGAAAAGTGACCAGTGGTACCTTATTGTTTCCAAGATTTCTTGGAAACTTTCTGGGAAGCCCATTCCAATTGTATTTGTTAAGGAGGAAATTCACATATTACATGACCATTAAATCTACATTATAGAGTGCTTCTTTTTTTAAATCTCTTTTTCTGACATTGTGAGCAACTCATAGCTTATAGGATTCACTGAAAGTTAATAAAAAGTATACATGAAAAGATTGGAATGATTTTTTTGTACAAGGCACTCTGGAGAAGATCAAAATAGTTCCTACTGATGCAGTTAAAAGTTTCTTAATTCTCTTAGAATACACAAAGTAGCTAGTAAGAGGAAAAATAACTCTTCCCATATGAAAGAAAATGGCCAAATGAACAAGAGTAGACATTTAAAAAAATATAAGTAAATTTGAAAAATAACAGAGTAAACTAAGTGTTATTGTTGTTTGCCCACATTAAAGTGATTTTGAGCAGTGATTTGAAACGTGATGGCTGGGTGAAACCACCACTATCTTGTCTAGGTCTGCCTTGAAGAAAACTCAGGTATGTAATTCCTTCTCTTGATCTCTCTGCTTATCAAATCCTACTGCAAAAGTGTTTTTTTCCATCTCCTACATGGGCCACAGGTGCAAATCTCAACAAATTTTAGGCATATTGAGAACGAAGTTCAGCTGCAGCATTCCTGGGGCAACAAAATCTACCTCAGTAGATTTTGATAATCTCAAGGAGTCTGTTTCACTGCCCTCAGAAACTTCCTCATGGCATATTAAGCTCCCACAAACAGAGCTGTACACCATCCGTGAATACTGCAGTAAAATGAGTTCTACTCTATTTGTGCTGAGACATTTTAGAAAGGGATGACCAAAAAACTATTGCTCTAGACCTAGAAGAAAAACAATCCTCATCATCATCACTGTTTTGTGTTTCATGTATACTAAAATAGTTCCTAATCCTGGAAAGACAGTACTCTAATCTTGACGTATCAAAGTATTTTTCAAGTGCATAGTAAGTGTTTTCCATTTATTAAGCAAGTAAGCTATCTCAAATTTTGTACTAGATTGTAAATAAGAAGGAAAAAACTCTAAAATCTTCAAGTCTGGAATATATTCACCAGGTCCATCAGTTAACCCAATGTTTGGAAAAACATTTTCTGTACAAGTAAACTAAAGCAGAGCAGCTGAACTTCAAAGAACACTAATACCAGGTAAAAACAAGTGAAAAAGAAATTAAAACCCAAAAACTGTTCTACAAAATGCACAGAAAAATTAATTTAACTATTCGTGCTATTTTGGTCAATCCATAAATTATTCTCAGACCTTCCATTCTTCTATAAGTTTCACTTCAGCAAAGCTTCTTATAAGCAGGATCAGCTGTATTTCTGTGGACTCTTCATTCTGATAGAAGGTAATCTTCAACACAATTTGTATTCAGACAAAATATATTAGTAGGAATGCTGGCTGTAGCCCAAGTGTACTATTGCCAAGTGTAGTATTTTTAGATACTCATATTTTTAAAAGTCTTCTGTATTATCAATTAATTTTGTGTAGTCTGCAAGAAAATGTATTATTCTTCATTATATAAGTATAGAATTGTCGCAGCCAATAAACCAATTTCTCTGTAACAATTCAGAATGAAAATGTCCTCTAGCTGAAGGCTATTATCAGTCAGAATGCAGGAATTTATGTAAGCATTATACAATCATTATAAACACTGATTATGCCATTTGCTATGTTCTGATGGTCCATTGCTCTCAGAACTCTGCATTCATAGTTCCCAACGCTGTCTCTGTTTTGGTCCCTGTTACTGTCCTGTAATCATGGTGAAGCCAAGAGGCTAAAGAGAACATAATATAAACATGCACGCATGCATTTTAACACAATTTCCCATCAACATTTATCAGAATAACCTATTTTCAGTTGCTAACAATGGCACCAACTTACACTATTTAGAGTAATATATGATAAACATTCAGATGGGGTTGAAATTCCTTTACTCTAAATGTTTGTTTCTTCAAAAATAAGTAAGTAAATAATCTATATTTGTAGAGGGAGTCAGGGTGAGGGTTCACCATCAATGTTTCAAACAGTGTGTCTACACTGGCTATACGTCAGCTGAAACTGAGAGGCACAACTCTTCATGATCAGTTGTTGTACTGGGTTTGTGTGCCACGTACTGGTAGCAGCAGCAGGGCTACAGGGGTGGCTTCAGTGAGAAACTGCCAGAAGCTTCCCCCGTGTCCAACAGAGCCAATGCCAGCCAACTTCAGGATGGACCCATCACTGGCCAAGGATGACCCCATCAACAATAGTGGTAAGAGCCTGGAGTTAACAGATTTAAGAAGAGAAATAAGTTGCTGTGCAGAAGTAGGCAGAGATGAAGAATATGTGTAAGAGTGCCAAAATATGCTGAAAAATAAAGGCTAAGACCAAGACCTGGAAAGCAGGAGACAGTGAGACAGCACAAGGAGCCACAGATGAATGAAGGGGATGGTAGAGCTGCCAGACGTAAGAGACTGGACTAAAACTGAATGGTTAAAAAGTCTGGGGCAAGAAGAGGGGGCAGGGGAGGGAAGTTGCACTGAAGTATTAAAAAAGAAAGAAGCAGTATTGATTGAGCTGAGGTCATCAAGATCAGAAACATATTATGAAATGGAGGAAGTAACAGAGGCATAATCAGAAAGTGTCATAAGGAGGTACTGGATTCAGACAAGCAGCTGATAGACAGGAAGACCTGAGTCTAGTCAAACTGGAGTGTAAAAGAAAGCATGAAGAGCTAGAGAAACAGGCAGACTTTGCCTTTTCTGGAGGGCACACACTCAGGAACCGAGGCTGGGATTGGATCCTCCCCCCTCAGTTCCACCTCCAGCAGGTGGAGGAGACTTGGACAGGAGCATCCTATAGCCTCCAGTTGGTGACCTACTATGGAGTTACTTTACCAAATTATATTCTCTTCTGGGAATCATTAAAAAGCTGAGATGAATTTTCAGCAGTGAACCACATTCATAACCTAAAGAATTATTTCATTAGTACAATTTCACTTAGCTGTCAGCTATGAGTGCAATGTTTTCTGTATCAGTCTCCTATTTGCTGCACCTCCAAGCCTCATCCTACAAAGAGTTATAGAAAAAGAGTGGAAAGTAACAACCTGTGAGAGTGTAATTACTGGGAGAAGAGAGTTTCAGAGACATGGTTATAAAGACATGTTTCAGGTAGAGAACAATAGACAATGAATAAGCTGGATTTTATAGCAGATAGGAGGATATGGCATATTGGAATGAAATAAAAATGATGAGTTCTTCTACAAATTTTGAAACAAATTCATTGTTTTGTATAATTTGAATTGGGGAAAGAATATGAAATTTATTTGTTGTGGTTTAAAACACAGCCCATACCAGCTGCTATAAAGAAAATTAACTATATCCCATCCATAAGTAGCACACTCTTCTATCTTTTCTTTTAAAGCATTTTTTAAAATTTCATTTTTAAGTCACACTAGTATCCAGCAGCATTAGAAGAGAAATAAAAGGAAAAAATGTGTTAAGCCAATTGTTTTGCTATGAAACTGAAATTAAGATATGCAGAGTGTGTCTTAATTGCTCAAAAGGACTCATAGGTTTCACTTAGGTTCATTTTTGGTAGCTATTGAGAGGTGAAATGGGAAAATTTATAGAGTACGGGACTGATGTAATTAAAGATAATATAGAGTTGATAAAGAGTGCTCAGGCATGACTTCTTGCTTCCATTTTTTTAATCTCTTGAGTAGCCAGCACATTCCTAGTAACTTATTTAAATATTTAAAATTAAAAGTACCCCATATTTAAGTATTTGTTCATAATGGAACGTATCAAATGATGACTTATTTATATTCAAATATGAAAGAGCAACAAGATTTTTTCTCTTGTGGAAATTTGTTTAAATAAAACACAAACAATGTTTGCCACCAAAATTTTATTGCCATTGTTCTTCTCCATGAAAAAATATTTCACACAATTTCTCTATTTTTGCAAGTTCTCAGCCAAACAAATTCTCTTCTTATAACTAGGATGCTATATTAAAAATCCCAAACTCATCAGTTGTGCCTTTAAATTTTTCTCATGGGGTTCTCTATTTCCTCAGTTGAGTGTCCTCTTCTCAAGCACATGATGCACAGTTTAAGGCTGATTAAGTCTGAAATCAGTATAGTTTTATCTGCAGCACTACATCATTTGTCTGTGACAGGAAATGGGGTTTTTTTCCATGACATTCATGACATTGTCTGTTGTGTGGGACATTCACTCCAGAGCTGGACTCAAGATTCTTGTGGATCCCTTCCAACTCAAAATATTCTGTGGTTCTGTGTAACACAAACAAGGGCAGATGGGAGAGGAAGAGCGCAGTGTGCCTGTAAAAAGCTGGTAGTCAAGTGACTTCACTACAAGTGAAGGAGATGCCCATGATGTATTGTCTGTATTGCTTATAAAATAGGCTGAAATACTAGCATAAACCCAAACTGATTCTGGCTTTTTCCCTTGAAACCAAAATAATTGAAGAGGGGTTTCACCAATATTTAAAATACAACAATTTTTCAGACGCACTTTTGAAACTTAAGTGGTCCCAATTCTCTCATTATTTGACTTGGCACAACACCATTGCAGTCAATGGGCTGTTTGATTTACATCAGTAGAAGACCTGGCCCATTTCTCTTCTCTCTCAGTTTAAGATCAATTTGCATATACTTGCAAGTAAAATATCAATCACTGTTTATACCATGTCACGTTGCAGTGGGGTCTTCTGCAACCTTCCCTGGAAGGCAGCTTCACCCATGGAAAGAATCAGAGGACGATATTTTTCTTGATGTTTCAGAGATGTTTATTTTTTCCTCATAGCCACATGGCTGGGCTCAGGTGCAGACTCACTTAGGCTCCTCAGAATCATGGAAACACCAACCTAAGTACAGGATTCTCTGGGCGGGGTCACATTTGAAATGGCCAAAGAGGAACAGGCTTTAGATACAATAGTATCACAAGGACAGCAGGTGAGAGAAACCAGCAGGACCCAAGGCATGCCTCTCCCTCCCCTAGGGCCACATGGCAGGAGGAGGAACCCCAACAGTTCACCCTTTTGTTTTATATTATGAAGGTTTCTCTTAAGGGTCCCAAAAATCCAACATTTGAAACAACACAAAAATTACAAAAACAATTTCAAAAGAATGTAAGCTACCCTTTAAGTCCCCAAAGTCCAAATGGGTTTTTTCTTGGAGCATCCCACAGTTGTGTTATAAATGTATATTGTATTGTTGGCTTTTCGCAGGTATAATGAATATTATATAGTGTTATAATGAATATTATATAGTGTTGAGATGAACATTATATAGTGTTAAGATGAATATTATATAGCGTTAGAAATGCTTTTGCTGTAGCAAAGAGTTCAGCAAGTATGTTTCAACTACCTGAACGGGTAAGATAACGTCCAAGAGGACAGAGGATGAGGCCCACAAAACTCTTACCAACACCCTGTGTGAAGAAAAAGAGAGGCCCAGAGCTATCATCTGTTCTCTTCGTAGAAGACGAAGAGGCCAAGACTACTACCTGTTCTCTTCATAGAGGACGAAGAGGCCCGAACCCTGTTATCAACACTATGCGTGAAGTATGAAGAAACTCAAAGCCGTTATCAACCCTCACTGTCTGGAGAATTAAAAAGCTCAAGCCCAGAGATCAAGAGAAATAAAACTGCAAGGCCAGAAAATGCGCATGCTCTAAAAAGGCGGACCCAAGGCGTGTCCATGCAGAACTGTTCCTGGAAAAGTTTGAATATGCATAAAGAATAGACAGTAAGAACTGTATAAAAAGAGACTACCCTAGGTCTCAGGTGTGGTCTTGGCTGGGAGCCAAGAGTACCCAGCGCTGTAACTTTTGCTTTATTGTTCATGTCTCTTATTGTTTTTTTATTAAAACTTTTAAATTCTCACAGGAAAGTGAGCTTCGTTTTTCACAGTTGGCAAGAGAGAGATGGAAGCTTTTTGAGACCCTTGGTGGGGAAACTGAGGCAGGACAGGGTTTCTTCCATCTGTACCTGCTGGAACTTCAAACAACAATAGTTATCCCTTCCTTCCCTCTTTCTACCCCCACCTCAGTATCAGAAGGGAATTTTGGGGAAATGGATTGGGAAAAGCAAGATTTTTTGAGGGAAACCATGGGTGAAAAAACGGAAACTGGGGATAATGGGGTATAGGGCAAAAGGGAAAAGTTTGATGGGGAAAATAACTGCAATTTCTTGTATAATTATTTCCTCAGACTGGCACACCCCCAGGGCCACTCACGTTAGCAGCCTGCAGGCCTTTCCTTCCCATTACAATGTCAAATTCCACAATCTCCCCATCCCCCACGCTGGCACTGTATTTTTTGGGGTTCTTTCTGATAATGGCGGTCCGATGGACAAAGACATCTTCCCCTGTGTCCTTTCACGTTATAAACCCATGATTTTTCTTAACATAGTACCATTTTACAACCCTTAAAATCTTGGCTGTGATAATGTTTTTGCCTCTATGTTGTTGGTGCTGTTTCTGAGCAGCCAGGCTTTTGCTTTCACTTCCGCCTTTTACAACATTCTTCACCACTGCTCCCGGGTTGGGGCTACTCACTCCTGCGTGCTGTCGCCTAGGTTTTTGGTCTCCCCGGAGCACGGTGGTCACCAGGGGTCGGGCCTGGGGCCATGGGGGTGGGCCGGGCAGCGACGTTCTCCGCGTGCACTGCCGCCGCCATTTCGCTGGTCCGTGCTTCTTGCCATGCCGCTGTGCAGTGCTTTCTCCGCTGCTTTCTCCGCTGCTTCTGTGCCCGGGCGGCTCAGCACAGCATTGCCACATTTGTTCTGCCGCCTCTGTCTGTGTTGGGTTTGGCCACCTCAGTCCCTGCGAGCTGCTCCAGTTCGGTGCCTGCTTGAGTCTGGTGCAGCTCTGCTCTGCCTGCTCTGTCACTGCTGCTTTTCCCTGCTGGCACCACTGGAGCCATGTTGCCATGGCAGCTGCCGCTTGCCCCCGCGCTGCTGCTCTGTGCCTGCTGCACCACTGTTTGTGTGGGGTCGCTCCGCCCACTTGGCCGTGTCGCTCCGCTACTCCCGGTCTCACCGCTGCCCTGCTCCCGCTGTGCTGTTCCGTGCTTAGTCGCTACCTGGCACCAAGTTCACGCTTCGGCATTGTCATAGCAACAACTGCTTGCAGCTCTAAGCCATGTTTCAGGAGCCTCTGTTGCCAGAGCAGCCCCGCAGCTGCTTCCACCGCTGCTGCCCACATGTATGCCTCTGCCCACTCGGTCGCTGTCCTTCAGCGCCGCGCTTCTGCAGCCGTCCTCTGCATCACAATAACCACCGCCCCTCTTGGTCGGGCGTTCACAGGACTCATGGTGCTGCACCACGCGGGCGCCGCCAGGGCGCAGGCCGAGCGCATCCAGCGCCTTTGCTGCAGCTGCGGGGATGGCAGCAAGAACGGTTTTGCGGGTTGGTGTGCCCACCCACAGGAATTGTCTCGCTGTCTCTCACAGTACACTCGGGGCATGGGGCTGCGGCCGCACGGCAGTGGCAGAGTCCATAACAGGATGTGCGCTGCTGTGGGGAGACCATGCAGGTACAGTCAGGTGATCGGAACACTGCATGGTCCCTTCACGGAGACACAGCTGGTATTGCTCAACAGCTTCAGTAATTACAAAATATTCACGGATATAATCTCCCACCGGTACATGTTTCAATTGAGAAACCAACTCAGTCCACACGTCTTCCCAAAAGTCTCTCGAAAGAATGAAATTCCAAGAAATGTAGAAGAAGTTTATAAACAGCCATGCTAGAAAGTGTCTTAGCTGTGTTTGAGCCTGGTTAAAACTGTACATATCGTTGTTCAACCATCTTTTAAAGTTTGAGATAAATGTTATTTTGAGGCTCAGAAAGTCACAATTCTTCCCAGGTTTTTTCATAGTTTCAGAGAGAACAGCCACACCAAGGCAAAGAGAGAAAGACTCAGGGAACTTTTACTCACTGAATCCTTGGATTTTTCTCAAAATCTTCGCTGCTCTTCTTAAGGTGTCTCCAGGGGCTCCAGGGATCGTTAAAATGCCACCATTCTCCACCAATTGTTGCAGTGAGGTCTGGTGCAACCTTCCCTGGATGGCAGCTTTGCCCGTGGAAAGAATCAGGAATCCTCTTTTGGGTAGATGTTTCAGGATGTTTATTTCCCCAACCACTTGGCTGACAGTCCACCACCAGACAGAGGAATTGACCCAGAACCCAGAGTTCTCTGGGCCGGGGGAACATTTTGGGACCAATTGGAACATAGAACTGGGGTACATGTGACCAGGGCAGGGGCAGGAACAGGGGAGACCCTGTGCCAAGCCATGCTGCCATCCCAGAGCCCCCCTCCCCCCAGGAGACTTCAACAATAAAGAATGATGTTTAGATTGCAATAGGTCAACTTTGAATTGAACATTACAAATTGTATGTATAATTTTTATTATCTTTCTCATTTGAAGATAATGGTGCTCTCAGATACAACACTCAAGAACTGAAAGTATCTTACATTTGTTCAGATGGTATGACTGAAGGATACTTGTTGGGGATTTCAAATTTTTTGGGATAGCAGGATACAGTATACTATGCCATGGATAGAAAAACAAAGGAACCTCAACAGTTCAATTAGATCACTCTTCTGTTCTAGATTAGTAACATAGATCCTGTTGCCTTGAACAGTTATGGTGAAGACCCAGTGCAAAAAAAAATGGATGTTGATTTTGGTCAAGAACCAATCATGGTAGATGTGTTTCTGGAACAGGAAGTTTTAACATTTCAGGGAAAGAAAAAAAAAAAGAGAGACCTAGAAATTAATATTAATCTAGTTTCCCTTCAATCAGCAGGATTGCTACCCTAGTAAGGAATTAGGTGAAACCAGTTCTAAATTCCAGCACAGCATACAGATCATTCCTGGGGAAAAGAAAAAACAAAACAAACAATCTCACAATAAAAATCAGCTTCACCAAAAGTATCTCTTGTCACTCAACTTCAATTCTTTTGCTGATTGCCAAAGTCAAATCCCATTTATGCATATTCTCTTTAATAAAATATATAGTTAAAGAAGAATAGAAGAATAGAAGAAAAGACAGGTATCCATCAGCCTCAATAACTTTGAGTAAGATCTGTACACAATGAGTTCTCCATTTGCTATTTAACAGCATTTCCAATAAAATAAAAGGTTCTTGTTTGCTATTTCTGTCTTTTCCAGAAAAATAAGTAATACTTTTATGAAGAGAACACATATGAGAGAGAGAAAGACAATCATAACAATATATTTTCAAAGTTTTTTGCTGTTGCTGACGAAAAAGTTCACAATTATGGGATGTAGTAAACAGAATCTCAGGTACTAAATTGTCTTATATATTATTTCTGATGGAAATATTTTATGTGTTTTGTTACTCTATGAATATTTTTGTGCAATTTTTTTCTCTTTGATAATGTGTTTTAGAGCATTCTGTAAATATTGTTTCAATAATATTTGGCTTCACGAAAACTCTGAGAGATGAAAATGTGTACAAAATATTGACCTATCTTATGCTTTAGAAAAGACAAGAAAGTTCTTTGCAAAAGCCGCTAGGATTTTTTAGATTAGAGAAAGCTTCTAGAGATTGTTCATTATGAATGCCCTGCATTTCATGAGCAAAATATTTATTCAGCATTTCAACGAACAAAAATCTTTATGCAAATTTTCTGCTAATACCAATTCATAATCTTATAATTATTTGAAACTCGCTGTTGCTCTTACAAGAAGAATAACAATCAGCATTGGACAGACTGCCAAAGAAGGAAAGGAACATATAAACATACTAACTGGGTGTTAAATAGCTCAGAAGAGTGCTAATTAAAGTGAGGAGTACTTACAAACCACTTTTATTATATTTTATTTTATTTTACTTTATTTTAGTAACAAAAAAGAAGTTGAAATTATTAAGCAGCATTATGGGTCTGAATTTCTGGTGGGGAACAGAGAAGAACAGGAAAATCCCCATGATAAGGTGAAAAAATTGAGTGAAACAGTTAGAACACTGACATTTCACATAGAATACTTCCATAAAGCTGATATTTTCTTTCTTTTGTAGCAAAGCTAACAGCATTTGAAATAATAAATATTTAAATATCATTTAAGATGTCTGAAATGCCTATTGGGAGTTACAGAGTGCTATAGATTTCATTAATGATCATTGAGCAATAGATATTGTGGAGACTGAGCTATTCTGTGACTACAAGAAAGACATTGAGGGGCTGGAGCGAGTCCAGAGAAGGGCAACAGAGCTGGGGAAGGGTTTGGAGCACAAGTCTGATGAGGAGCAGCTGAGGGAGCTGAGCATGTTTAGCCTGGAGAAAAGGAGTCTCAGAAGCAATCTCGTCACTCTCTAAAACTCCCTCACTGGAGGGTGTAGTCAGGTGGGGGGGTTGGGCTCTTCTCCCAAGTATCAAGGGATAGGTGAGGCAAAAATGGCCTCAAGTTGCCATCAAGTTACCGGAGGAGATTTAGACTGGATATTAGCAGAAATTTTTCACTGAAAGGACTGTTAAGCCCTGGAACAGGCTGCCCAGAGAACGGTGTAGTCATCATTCCTGGAGGTTTTTAAAAGATGTGTAGATGTAGCACTTGGGGGCATGATTTAGTGGTGGCCTTGGCAGTGCTGGTGGAATGGTTACCATTGATGGGTAAAAGGGTCTTTTCCAACCTAAATGATTCTATGATAAGAAACAGGACTAGATCATATTCTTTATCTATGTATCTGTATATCTATCGCTCTCTAAGATATCAAAGNAAATTAATATTAATCTAGTTTCCCTTCAATCAGCAGGATTGCTACCCTAGTAAGGAATTAGGTGAAACCAGTTCTAAATTCCAGCACAGCATACAGATCATTCCTGGGGAAAAGAAAAAACAAAACAAACAATCTCACAATAAAAATCAGCTTCACCAAAAGTATCTCTTGTCACTCAACTTCAATTCTTTTGCTGATTGCCAAAGTCAAATCCCATTTATGCATATTCTCTTTAATAAAATATATAGTTAAAGAAGAATAGAAGAATAGAAGAAAAGACAGGTATCCATCAGCCTCAATAACTTTGAGTAAGATCTGTACACAATGAGTTCTCCATTTGCTATTTAACAGCATTTCCAATAAAATAAAAGGTTCTTGTTTGCTATTTCTGTCTTTTCCAGAAAAATAAGTAATACTTTTATGAAGAGAACACATATGAGAGAGAGAAAGACAATCATAACAATATATTTTCAAAGTTTTTTGCTGTTGCTGACGAAAAAGTTCACAATTATGGGATGTAGTAAACAGAATCTCAGGTACTAAATTGTCTTATATATTATTTCTGATGGAAATATTTTATGTGTTTTGTTACTCTATGAATATTTTTGTGCAATTTTTTTCTCTTTGATAATGTGTTTTAGAGCATTCTGTAAATATTGTTTCAATAATATTTGGCTTCACGAAAACTCTGAGAGATGAAAATGTGTACAAAATATTGACCTATCTTATGCTTTAGAAAAGACAAGAAAGTTCTTTGCAAAAGCCGCTAGGATTTTTTAGATTAGAGAAAGCTTCTAGAGATTGTTCATTATGAATGCCCTGCATTTCATGAGCAAAATATTTATTCAGCATTTCAACGAACAAAAATCTTTATGCAAATTTTCTGCTAATACCAATTCATAATCTTATAATTATTTGAAACTCGCTGTTGCTCTTACAAGAAGAATAACAATCAGCATTGGACAGACTGCCAAAGAAGGAAAGGAACATATAAACATACTAACTGGGTGTTAAATAGCTCAGAAGAGTGCTAATTAAAGTGAGGAGTACTTACAAACCACTTTTATTATATTTTATTTTATTTTACTTTATTTTAGTAACAAAAAAGAAGTTGAAATTATTAAGCAGCATTATGGGTCTGAATTTCTGGTGGGGAACAGAGAAGAACAGGAAAATCCCCATGATAAGGTGAAAAAATTGAGTGAAACAGTTAGAACACTGACATTTCACATAGAATACTTCCATAAAGCTGATATTTTCTTTCTTTTGTAGCAAAGCTAACAGCATTTGAAATAATAAATATTTAAATATCATTTAAGATGTCTGAAATGCCTATTGGGAGTTACAGAGTGCTATAGATTTCATTAATGATCATTGAGCAATAGATATTGTGGAGACTGAGCTATTCTGTGACTACAAGAAAGACATTGAGGGGCTGGAGCGAGTCCAGAGAAGGGCAACAGAGCTGGGGAAGGGTTTGGAGCACAAGTCTGATGAGGAGCAGCTGAGGGAGCTGAGCATGTTTAGCCTGGAGAAAAGGAGTCTCAGAAGCAATCTCGTCACTCTCTAAAACTCCCTCACTGGAGGGTGTAGTCAGGTGGGGGGGTTGGGCTCTTCTCCCAAGTATCAAGGGATAGGTGAGGCAAAAATGGCCTCAAGTTGCCATCAAGTTACCGGAGGAGATTTAGACTGGATATTAGCAGAAATTTTTCACTGAAAGGACTGTTAAGCCCTGGAACAGGCTGCCCAGAGAACGGTGTAGTCATCATTCCTGGAGGTTTTTAAAAGATGTGTAGATGTAGCACTTGGGGGCATGATTTAGTGGTGGCCTTGGCAGTGCTGGTGGAATGGTTACCATTGATGGGTAAAAGGGTCTTTTCCAACCTAAATGATTCTATGATAAGAAACAGGACTAGATCATATTCTTTATCTATGTATCTGTATATCTATCGCTCTCTAAGATATCAAAGAAATTTAAGAGAGAGAGAGAGAGAGAGATGGAAGCAATGATGAACAAAACAGAATTCCAAGGAAAATATGGGCTTTGACATGGTATAGAAATTCCTGGTGCTGGAGTTTGTAAATCATACAGCAAAAAGAGAACCCACCACAGGACAAGAAAGACATTCCAGATAATGGCAGCTCAAACAGACAAAAAATTGTCAGTAAATAGGGACAGAGTTTGCTTTAGCAGTGCCCCAGTGGAGATTTTACTTCAAGCAGCAGTTTCACAGCAGCAGTTTCCTGATTTAATAACCTAGAGACAGAAGGAAGGATATTAACCTTTCCTCAGCAACAAAAGCTGGTCTAAAAGAAAGTGCAAGTGCAACTAATTTGTAGATTTAACTTTTGGTTGTTTTGGTTTGGGTTTTTTTTCTGATATAAAATATCAATATTTAGTGCCCAAATCAAAAAGATGTAGGTTCTAGTACTCTATTTCAAATTATCAACATGGATGCTTTGATATTTTTCTAATATTTTAGGCCTGAAAATCATGTTCTTTTTTTTCTACCCCCAAAACTCTGCAACAAACCCATACTAATAGGTTTTACACCCTGTTTCACAAAACTCAAAAGCTGATTTACAGTCTATTTACAAGACAGTATCAAAACGTAACTGACAGCAACAGAACAGAGTTACAGAACTCCTTCAGACCCAGCTGGTTAGTGTAAAGCATCAAGATGGTCTTGACAAAATGCATAACATACTACGTACTTTTCATTTTAATTGTTAACTACCCTGAAATATTGCTAATAATTAAATCCAGATATAAATAGCTAAAATTAAAATAAGTATGCTTTGTGTTGTTCACAGGTTGACATGCAACATGGATAAAATCAAAGAGAATTTTTTTCATCAAGGACCAGATAATATAACGTACAGTTAACAAAACCAGTCATAAATTCCAGTTCTTTACACTATAGTTTGCTCAGCTACATGGTCTTCAACACAGTATGTATAAAAGCCAACATCACAATGGCTGCTTGAAATTTTTAACCAATGAGTCCTTCATAGCTTGTGCACATTTTTCAGAAGTGGAAAAATATAGTACTGCGATTACTTTTAGAAAGCACCAACCTGTTTTGTAGTGGAGCAGAAGTGGCTAACATAGATCCAGATTTCATTTTGGAACATACAGCAGGTCACCTCAAAATTTAATTGATTCAGCTAAAGGGATCCATGTGCTAAAGTCATTATGACTGTATCCATACTTTTCAAATTAGTTTTACATTTATACATTTGGGATTATCATTTCCTGCAGACTTCCTTATTTTTCATGGTGGACTTCACCTAAATGATTATTAATTTTATACGACAAGAATGGATAACCAATACTTAGTTTACAAAAACATTACAAGAATTAAAAAAAATAGTAATTTGAAAGAATAAAAGACTTTTAGGGGATTTTCCCCTATCATTCTCATTCTGTATCTGTCAGAAATTGTATTCCAGATCTAACCTTTGGAAGGTTGAGAGGAATCCCTAATAGTCTTGGACAAAGGTCAAGGAGGAAAGAAATGTTTTGCAAATGGCATATTCATATTGATCCCTATCAGTCAAATTTCTGTAAATTGCTGTTGTCAGCTGCAGCTGAAAATGCACATGTCTGCTTCACATTTATTTTAGGTGATCACCTAAAATCTTGTCAACAGTATGAAAAATTTTCCCCACATTAAAATCAACTCCATAACTCTAAGAACATTAGGAAATCTTTAGTCATTCCAGGAGCTATTGCATTAATATTTCAAAAATTAATATCCTGGACAGATTAAATAATTTATTTCAAGTACTACTTGTCATCGTACTAATTGCTTCCTTTAAATCATGGAGAGCAAAAATAATACAGCTATAAATGGATCTGCATTACAAAATACAAAGAATTTAATAAAAATCATATAAACTTTAAAAGGAAGAAGAAAATGCCTGACCTTCCATCTCAAATTTTTTGATAATATAATTCAATTTATTATCATAAGCACAACTTGGTTTCAGTTACAGCAAGGATTTAAATACCATGTAACATCTTCAATTTAAGTATAAGACAGGAAAGAAACAGTAAGTTTGCACATACTTTCTGTTAAAGTAAGTTTCTTAAAAAGTCATGAATTTAGGAGGCAGAGAAAATAGAAGTTAAAGGGATGAAGTTGAAAGCACACAGTGCCCTAGTTTTGAAGCTTGTTTAGAAATCTTCACAAAATGTTGTAGTCAAAGAAAAGGCATTACTGTGTATT
The DNA here is from genome assembly GCA_013389985.1 of Dryoscopus gambensis. Classification (NCBI taxonomy): domain Eukaryota; kingdom Metazoa; phylum Chordata; class Aves; order Passeriformes; family Malaconotidae; genus Dryoscopus; species Dryoscopus gambensis. Next base: position 35,331 of record WEIT01036827.1, on the reverse strand, counting down.
GAATATAATTCTTTTTTAAATTTCTTCATTATCGATTTCAGTCATTTGAAAATAAAAATATGATATTTCAAAAAGGTTTCAAGAAACACAAACTAGTACATTAGTCCATAATAGATTTATTTTTTCTGTTAAAAACTAGCAACCACCCACCCACAAACACTTCCTTGGAAAGGAACTGATTCCTCTTTGTCTTGAAATTAGGATACACAGATCACCCTGAGAACTTACTCAAAATCAGCCTAATTTTGTGCTCATGGATATAACATCCTGCAAGAGGTTGCCTTCAAAAAGGTGTATGAGGAAGGCAGTAAAAAATGGCAATTGAAGGCAACCTCTGGCTCATTAAAACGCCCCTTTCCAGCTTCTCATAGGAATGAGGTGACGTATTTTTTTGTTGAAATTGCAGCCAGTTCAAGACTCTTCTCATGCACTAATGAAAAGCAGAAGTTGGTACTGTGATATATAAGCACACTTTATGTCACAGGCAAAAAAAATATTTAAATAAAAATATTTATCTCAGTACTGGGCAGATTTCTAATATTTCCCCCAGCAAAGAAGCATTAACATTTCTATTGTGCTTTGATTAACAATTTAATTTTACTGTCTGTGATTAAATTACATTTTCTGCTTTGCAAGGGGTGTCTGCTGGTTACTTAACCAAGTATTTTCAAATTGCTTTGTGATTTTTGTATAAGAAGTGCAATTTTTGAGTAATGCAATTAAGTGATAACATTAAATTTATCCCTGTTCTCACCTCCAGCTAAAAAATTATGAAAATGCATTTTTCTTTTCCTTTCATCATGGTTTTCATAGGTAAAGTTTTCAGGACTGTGAGTATCAGGAAAACATACAGCAACAGCACAACAGAACAAAAAAGCAATGTATCTTTTCAGTTGTTGTCTATTAAAATAGGGTTTGTTTAGCTCCATATACATACTTGTATCCATACAGTATTTTTGTCTCACTATTCATTACAAAGTATCTCTACAATATTTTCTTCCATGTTCATTTAATCATTCTTACTTATTATTTATGTTCTGTGTGCGGCAAATGAATGGAAAAGGTATAATTCTAAGCTTTCTATACTCTACAGTTAAGAAACATGATAGGCCTATCCTTACAATTTTGCCATTCAACCAGTGTTTAAACTCTGAATTTATCTTAGAAAAGACAAATTTGCAATGTGTTAAATAATAAATAGCATTTTTATTTCCTCGATATTCAACTTGGTTCCAAATTTTAGCCTCATTTCATTCTATTTACCATAGATTATGTGGAAAAATTATTTTCCAGTTTTATTTGCAAACATATAAATTCTTCAAGTTAGATTATATACATATACAGAAGCAAAGTTAAAATTAGCTTGGATATCTGAACACTTTCTGGGTTTTTCCCTGGCCGAGCTCACAAGCCAGAGGCAGCGCAGCAGCGTCTCCAAAGCGTCCTCGCCGCTCAGCAGGCAGCAGAAGAAACGCAACGGAGAATCTCAGAGCCGGGTGGGAAATACGCTTTTTTCCCTCTTCGGGCAGCTTGCACCAGGTAGCCTGATCTAAGGCAAAAGCGTTCCCAAGAACAAAGGAGGCAGAAAGGGCTCAGTCCAAGATGCTTTTTAATCCGACGAATTCAGGAACTAGACTGGCGAATTCAGGAACTAGACTGGCCCCGAGAGGGGCGTGGAGACCCTTTTTCAAGGGGGGCGGTAACAGAATGGGAACCAGTGAGGGACAGGGAGAGGGGAGGACACAACTGGGATACAGTCCAATGAGGGAGTTTGGGAGGCGGAGTTGTAACACAGAACAAATACAGAACCGGACTTAACAGAACTTTCCAGACCAAGGGGAAGAGCAATCTTCAGGGTGCCACCCAGTGGGCTGCGGCTTATAATCAGGCTAAGCCACCCCCACAGATATCAGTCCTAAAAAGCCAAGAATTTTTATCGAGAACTTATGGAGAAAAGAAAATAGTAACAACTTTGTAGCTTCATTTCAAGATAACAAATGCAGAAGATTGATAAAACAGTACTTTCCCATTTTATCTGCACATGAATTAAGCTGTATGAATCCAAAGAAGCCAAGTAATATAAACAGAAACTGTAAAAACCAAAAAAGCACAATGGATGTACAATCAATGAAGTAAACTGCTATAAAACCAAAGGCTTTATAACTAAGAAAAAGAACACTTTTATTCCCTAAAGTATTCAGAAGTGATCATCTTGTACTTGATCTCATGTATCTTTAGGCCTAGGGCCTTGTCAAATATCAGTGGTTTAGAATTTTATTCCAAATATGATTAATTATATTTAAAAATGCTTCACTTTATCAGTTTGCATATTATCTCCTTTTATGACTTCTTTGACAAGCATCTCTATAACTAAGAATGCTGACATTTGCAGGATAAGTATTAATCAGAACACTTCCAGCAACCTATATCTCACAGAAATTTTGTATTAGGATACATAGGCTTAAGGGAAAAGAGTTTTGCTGTGCAGTCTTGCTATGAAGAGTCATTTCACACCTATGAACATCTAAAAGGTAACAGCAGAAGACCATTTGACCATTTAAAGAAAACTGAGGCCAATCTCTCTCTTCACTGCTGCTGCCACAGTCCCAAAAACCCCACCAGGCTTTAGAAAAGGCTTGTTTGGCAATTGGCAGTAGGATGTGGAGTTTCTCACTTCAGCTCATTGCTTCCCAAGGCATTCAAGTTATTGCTACATAAAATTCATGTTCCACAAAACATAAGGACTTTTCTGGTAGCTCACATGTACAGACTTGATAGATTGTCTCATGCTCCAAGTGAGCTGCAGCTTACACCTTGTATTTCTATGAGCAGCAGAGTAAGGAAAAGCTGAATACTACAGCAGGATTTTTTTCAGGCAGTTGGAGCGGATGGAGACACTCTTGTACCACCACTTTCTGTTCACTGCTTTTCCAGGAAAGTGTGTCTGGATTGCAGAACCACTTTCCCTAAACACTGAATTTAATTTTTTTTTTTTTTTTGAGAAATAGGCAGAGAAGGAAAGGAAACAGACTTATAAAACAAAAGCAAGAAAAGAGAAATAACTTATAAATGCCTTTTCCTTCCTCAACTCCTTTCCTTTGTTTTCATTAATAAATTGTTTAATTAAACTTTCACTTTGTTGTCTGCACAGCCATTTTGTTCCTAGGACTCTTTTAAAATTAAGATTTATTTTGGACAAGAGGCTAATGAGGCTGGCAACAATTCTGTAATTCTGTGTGGAAATGAGAGAAGACATTGCTTCCACCATTGAACAGACCAAATTTCAATACTTGTTTACACAATCACTTTCATTACACATTGGAGAAATTTGGTTCCCTATGTCCATATGAACAAACCTCATCTTCTTGGATATGGAGAAACTTAGTACACCTCAAAGTGTTCTAAAGCTATCAGGTTCATCCATCCCCTGTTCAATTAAAGTGCTCAGAGACAAGAAAAAAGTGTTAACATAGGGAAGAAAGAGCCTTAGCATAAGGTTTTGATAGGAAGAAGGAGGAAAGGGAGAAACCTATCCCTGTAATATTATTTTGGGCAGAAATAAATAAAACCACTTAGGATATTGAAATATGTCAGTAATGTAGGCCGAGACTTGGCAAATATCATTATCCTAGAAGGCCAACAAAACAAGTAATTAGCTTGAAATCAGCCAGGACCTAGGCAGAGTCTTTAAAGTAAAAGACATACCTAATTTTCTTATTCCATTAATAAACTGCGATTGCATTGTTTTAGTTTTCCTGCTCTGTAAGAGGTGACACTACAGAACCATGGACAGCTCCTGATATGTGAGATTATCCCTACAGATTCATGTGAGTTACTGCAAAGCTAATTTTTTTATGCTAATATCCTTAATATATTCTGAAAAGCACTAGTATTAGGCTTAATTTTTTATCATTTTACCATTTTCAGCCTAAGATGTTGTTTCTTAGATTCCATCTTTGAACACAAAAATCAATCATCTATGCAGTGTGTTAAAGGTTACATGCTGTTCCTTAGGTCAGTACAATTCTGACAACAATTAAGTAACCGTAATGTTGGCTTTTTCATTGCCTGTTATTTTTACTAAGTAGCATATTCAGAGGGCATTTATTACATTTAAATTCATTGGCTCAAAATACTCTCTAGAGACTGATTTTTAAAATGATGTGCGTATTTCCCATGCACAATTGTAAAGAAACACTGCCCTCTTCTGTCAAACCAGGATGAATTTACATAGATACTTGCTTTAGTTTGGAAAACCAAACTGTATTAGAACAGATTAAAAATGCTATTTTTCATACAAATAAGACTATGTGCTATGTTCAAATCACGTTTGAAAATGTTCACTACCTTTTTTTGTTCTTTCTATTCAATCAGCAAAATTTCTCTTTTCCCCTGTTCAAAAAGACATTTCAGAACCCCTTAAAAATGGAGATCTATTTCAACAGTTTTGTTTCATAAACAAGTACATCAAACTCTACAGTTACTTTCTTGTGTGAGTAGATCTACTTATGACAGAAATTTCACAAATCCAATTTCTAATTTTTCCTTCTTTAGAGATTTATGTACTGTGATCTCTGATAATTATTGTGGTGTTATTTTGGCACCTTTATCAATTTACCTACATTTTCTAATATTTTGTTTCTTCAGAGCAGAAGAGTACTTAATATCTTGTGCAAACCCAATAGCTTTACCAATATTCAAAAATGGAGCAATATTAATTTTTCAATAAAAAGTAATATTTAATTTTTGAAACAGTACCTTTCACCCAACCTGCCTTGAATATTCACCATCTAAAGTGTGCTTCTGACATCAAAATAGAAAACCTACTGTTGGCCTATTAGCTCATTTCACTAACATAGTTATCATCAAAATGATCAACACACAGAGTAAAAATGTCCTCACTGCTTTTGCCAAAGAAAATAAATTTTAAAAATAGCTTTACACATAAAATTCTGTACCTAAATTACTTCTTAAAAAACACGTGAAAGACAAGACAATAAGGAAAAAACAAGTGAGGTTTCACAAGCATTTATAAACTAATATCTAAACAATTTTAAGGTATTTTGACATATAATGTTTTCCTCTAAAGCAATTTTGCCACATTATTGAATTAAGATATTTTTGATGTCATTTGTATCCCATTCCTTCAAAGACTTTGAATTTAACTTTACTTAGTAAAACCTTTAAGACATACCTCTTTGGTTTAAGATATTCTAACAAAGCACCTCATTGCCTTCAAAAGACTTATTTTCCATTAACTGGACCTTTCTGCAGATGCGCACAAATACTGCCAATTTCAGGATCAAAGTTTTAAAATTTAAATAAAACATCATGACAAACACCAAGTTCTCTGCAAAAATACTTTAAAAATTATATAAAGGGATCATAATTAAAATTTCAAAATAAAATCCCCACATTAAATCATCTTTTCACTAACGGTTGATATTCATGCTGTAATTATGAATTTGAACTCCTTTTTAAACAATGATAAGCAAATGACATTAACTGAATGTCCATTTAAGTACATAGTTTCAAACTGGTCTAATATGAACCCAGAGAAAATCCATTTCAAATGTGTTCCCTTGTCCAGGGGGCTTTATTCTCACCAAGATGACTTTTAGACTATCACAATTAGGTTTAAAAGAAATTTGTATGCATAAGCTGAAAATATTAATTCAAATTAACTTCCAGAGCCACCTCAGTGTGATCAACAGGGTACTAGACTGGGACACAGGTACCAGTTCAGTTCTGGCTTTGCTACTGGCCTGATGGTTAACCTTGAGGAAGACACTTCACATCTGTGTTTTCCTGTTAATCTTTTTATCTGTTTATACTGTGGACTTGAGGAGGGCATTGCCCCTTGTTTTTTGTTTGTATGGTGCTTAGCACAGTAGGACCTGCTTAATCTGCTCGTGATGTAATTCATAAAACTAAACAGCGAATACGAAAAGCAAATAGGTCTAAGAGACCATATCGAAGTTTCACAATTGCCAAGGACAGAACCAGACCCAAAGGATTATCAGATTTTATTATGCCATGAGATTCAAACCATAGGCAAAATTAAACCCATCTGCAAATTAATTTACAAAAATGCAGTCTTCCAATGACCATACTATTAAGAAAATAAAAAATAAAATCATAGAAAGCAGTGTGATGCCTGTCCACTCCCCCTTTATTTCTGATCTAACAAACCAAGAGATTTGCTCTTCCTCCTGGCTCAGCCATAAACCTTGAAAAGTAAAAGTGGAACCTGAAGATCAGTTTACATTCCTTTTGTTTAAAAGAGGACCGATAATGTTAACGACTGTATTTTCAACACACTCGCATGCAGTCTATCACTGGTAATCATGCAAGAGCTCGAAAATGAAATGGGGATCCTACTATAACAACCCTGTGCTGCTGATAGAGAGGACCCAATTATTCTTTTGTATGCACACACTGCATCTCTGCAAGGGTGTGCAAGGAAAGCTGTTGGCCTATATGACAGAAGTATATTGGCAGTGACAGGCTGCCAATTTTTATATATAGGCAGGTCACTTTTCTCACATATCCACGGATAAAATTAGTATGCTCAACACCATATAGCACAGGATGAATGTCAATGATTGCAGAGAAGTCCCTCAGGTTAGGCTTGCTTCAAGTGGAAAGCACACAAATCATTCCCAACATATCTTCAAAGTCTAACTGCCTAATTGCAAGTATGAAGCAACACTATGAAACAAAGCAGCCAAGAAAATTATATGTAATACTATATCAATGTGTTTATTAACAAATATTTTCTATTTTGATATTTTTTTCATCATGGTACTGAAATGCTGCAAATTTGTTCAATGCTGCAGTCTTCTCCGAAATACCTGTTCTTGCCCAAGACAACTAGTATTTCCACTCAGTTTGTAACAAAACCAAAGATGAGCTTCTCTGAATAAACTGAATGGCCCTGCTAAATGAAAAAGTACTTACTGAAAAATAAAATAACAAAAAGGATAAAAATTAACATATTCCAGGATTACAAAATCCATTTGTGGCAATCTCAGTTTAAAATTGTAACAAAACTACTGTTTCATATATATTCTTTGTGAACAGATGCCATAAATTCACAAATTAAATGGGTTGGACCCTGACATTGTTTATTAAAAATAAAAGGTCGGGGGTTTTTAATGCAAAGGAAGCTGGAGGTCTATTTAATGATAAAGAATATGTTTCTCATATTCTTCTGAATGTCTTCTTGGGAATAGAGGTTTTTTTACTTTCTAGGGGCAGTCATATGAAAATAGTACTCAAATAGGCAGCATCTACATACTACAACAATATCCACCAGCTCAGCTTTGCTTCGTGCTAGTCTGAAGCCCTGACTCCTTACTTGGGTGAATCAAGTTTTGTGAAAAGGGGAGAGGCAAGGAATGAAACTGATCAAAAAAATAACACAGAAAAATACTTTGACAGGCAAACACTAAGAAGGAAGGCAAGCTACTATTTTTCTGAGAATCTGTAGGACTATTCTGTTGTCCTAGATTCTGTCAGAATTTGTTCCTTACATCGCAGTAAGAGTTTGAATTTAGCTTTCCTAAGATTCAAGTATTTCATTTTATTTTCAGAGGCCACTTTGATTTTTGTGATGGATAAGTAAATCTCAATAGATGACTACCTTGTTTCACATGATGTAATAAACTTTTTTTAAACTCAAATTTTAAAATTTGAGTATTTTATTTTAATTTTTATTTATTTCTTTGCTTTGACTATTCTCTTTTCCAAATGCCACTGTGCAAATAACCCTAAAGGTACAGGAAAACTAAACTAAATTTTATTAATATCTATGTCCAATAATATTCACCACTTTATTACCCACCTATTAAAGCCTATTAGCTGGCTCAGCATAAAATCTTAAGTTACGTCACATTTTCTCTCTAGTTGGCCATAGAATGGTTAAGGTTGAAAGGGATGTCAGGAGACTGTGTGGTCAAGCACCCTGGTCAAGCAGGGCCACCCAGTGCTTAAAGGTTACCAAGAAAACATTCAGACAGCTTTTGAATATCTCCAGTGATTGAGACTCCACAACCTCTCTGGGCAACCTGTGTCAGTTCTCAGTTACTCTCACAGTAAAAAAAGTGTTTTCCTGCTTCCATTTGTGCCTATTGCCTCTTGTCCTGTCACTGGGCACCACTGAAAAGAGCATGTCTCTGTCCTCTTTGCACTCTCCCTTCAGATATTTATACATATTGACAAGAGATCCTCACCCACCATTCCCTTCTCTAGGCTAAGAAGATCCAGGTCTCCCAGCCTTTCCTCATAGGAGAGATTCTTGAGTCCCTTAATCATCTCTGTAGCCCTTCATTGGACTCTTTCCAGTATATCCATGTCTCCCTTCTACTGGAGAGTCCAGAAATGGGCACAGCATTTCAGGTGTGGCTTCACCAGGTCTGAGCAGAGGGGAAGGATTCCCTCCCTGCCCTGCTGGCAGCAAAACTCTTTGTGCAGCCCAGGATACCACTGGCCCTCTCTGCACATTATGGCTCTTTTTCACCAGGAATTCCAGCTCCTTTTCTGCAAAGTCACATTTCAGTCAGTTGGCCCCAGCATATATGTGGAGCTAGTCTTTGTTGTAGAGGAAACTAAGCACATTAAGACTTTTGTCATACACGGAATTAGTGCTCTAAATTTCTAATATATCTGATCTTAAAGCAGGTATGTTCTCTCTTTTAAATGTAGCAAAATTACAGAATCCCAGAATATATTGAGTTGGAAAGGACCCTCAAGGATCATCAAGTCCACCTCCTGGCCCTGCACAGCACCATCCCCAAGAATACCCCATGTGCCTGAGAGCATTGTCAAAAAACTTCTTGAAAATCATCAGGCTGGTGCTGTGAACACTGCCCTGGGGAGCCTGTTCCAGGGCCCACCCACCCTCTGGGTGAAGAACTTTTTTATAATATCTAACCTAAACCCCAAATTTTCATGAATAGTGTAAAAAACTTTGCTGGTATCCATCTGGTGACAAATACGACCAAACTTTGACAGCCAGAAGTAGAAAACCTCAAAGTAATCAAACCTCTATGAGATCCAAAGTATCATTTTTCCCAGGACAGAAAAATTATTATCTTCACTGTGTTGGATACTTTGGGAGTTGACATCTATTAGAGTTTTTAAATCCTTTTAGGGTTTCTAAAATGAATACTTACTATTCCATTATCACCACTAGACAACAGATTCTAAGTGTTGTGTTTACACAGCTTTAATTGTTTGAAATATTACATTTCTTTATTTCTTTCTTCTGGAGTTTCACATTTACCCACAGACAGCTTCTTTCAGCTTCCCCATCATCATGAGAGCAATACATAGTCACTTAATAAAGAAAAGACTTTTTTTTAGCCAAACAAATTATTTGCTACTGGTGGAAACTCTTCCCCAAAGGAACAAAAATGAAATACAGTTTTTACTTGTTTGCACGGCTACTTTTGTGATTTTATCCACTCTCGAACAGTAACTGAAGGAATAAATGCTATTCTGCTAAACTTTCTCAAGTAATCCTCCTTTTTCACTCCAGGTATCCTGCAAGTTAAGACTGGGGTATGTTTTAGAAGTTTTACTTTAAATCGTTTTGGACTCAAAAGCTCTGTTTTATATAAGTTTTATATGTATAAACAATGTATATTTACTGAAAAAACTTCTAGGAAGAGTATTAAAACTTATTTTTCAGTAAGGAAACAACAAGATCACCTCCATATAGAAGCACTACAACAGATTCTATATTTCTATGCTGTAATTTCATTAAATATAAGTACACTATGGTCTGGCAAAAATCATTTTGGATGAAATTCTGATCTTATTAGAGTTTACAGGTTTTTTTCCTCTGTGAAACTCAGATTTCATGCCTTGACTGCATGGACTTTATTTATTAAAGTAGATTTATGCATATACAAAATACTTTCAAGATCAGGCCATTAAGCAAGGATATACCACAACCTGTTCAATTATTCAAGCTAGAAATTGATTCTGGTGCAATACTCTCAGCTTGTCTCTATTTTATGTCAGGTAATTCAACTTGCACTGGATCAGTATGCAATTGAAAGGGAAAAAACTCTCTGTTTAAACTTCAGTGATTCCAGATGTTCTAAGAACAGGGAGCACAAACAGATTGAGGTATTAGAAGTGTTATTATTGTGTAGCATATGAGCAGAACCCTAAGAAAAAAAGTCACAAGAAAAGAATACTCAGGGTAAAAAAATATTTGATTATTCATATTAAATTTTATATTTTAAAAATCAGCCTACAATTTGAATTGAAAGCATTACAATAACACTATAAGTACTATACTTCCCGATAAGTAAATACTGAATACATTTTCAAATAAAAATAAAATAAAATAAAGTAAAGTAAAGTAAAGGTACTCTTTATGATAATAAAACAATTTTGCAAACCCAAAAAGGTTCCAAAAAGTCATGGATAAAATTCAGACCAGCATTTGAACAGGTGGGTGCCTATGCACTCTAAGTATTTGACCTTTTGCCTGTCATTAGTTTATTCCATCTTCCCCTACCATGGAAAACAGCAAGATGCATATATAAATTTCCATCAGCAGCACTGAAGTCATTCCCTTCCCCGCCACCTCCCTCATGATTTCTCTGATTTAATAGCCATGGAAAGTTCCATAAGATCATTAAACCCCTGTAGTTGGTAGCATCCTTCAAATGACATAGAAACCAAGATTCTATGGACCAGTAAAATAGTTACCTATTATTCTCAGCTTCTTTTCTAGTCATGTCTAGCTTTTGACATTGTTAGGATGATGGAAAATATTTTTCCTGCCCAAAATCACCTTTTTGTACCTGTCACTGAAAGTTTTATGAAGCCATCCATTGCCATCAGCACATGGCAGATAGAGAGAACTGACCCAAATAATATGATTTGGGTCATGAAATACCTGCGAAATGGTCACATTATTCCCACTTCATGTTCAGAATTATGGCTGCTTAATTTTCTAACAAGAAATGGCAGGGAGTATTATTTGGTTGTTTTTACTACTATTGCCTATTTTGTGGAGACTATATAAATTTCAAACTGAACAATTATGCTATAAAACAGCAAGTCCAGTTCTTTTTATAGGCAGACCTGTAAAGAAGAACTTTGTTCAGACTAAACTAGATGAAGAATAATTCCAGTTGTATAGGAACAACATTTAACATCTAAAACTGTACAACTTCTTCCCACCATCTCTGATCACTTCCCATCATTTCTCCTGTAAGGAGAATATTGTAGAGTTAATGTGAAACATTTTGCAAGGCATTTAGATCTGGAAATTCTCTAGTACCAATAGAATCCCTTAGCCGTATCACATTTACTTTCTTTTAAGTGAAATTAAAGAAATCTAGAAATCATAAGATGGAGCTGTATAAGATCTCTCAGAAATATATATTCATATAAATGAAAAATATATAAATTTTTCATACATATACATGCGTTTTTGTGTGTGCAGATGCAAAAATTCTTGTTTTCAACGGGCTTGAAAATGCATACATGTGGTGGGCAGCTGCTTTTAAAAGTGCTCTTGACATTAGAGTATCAGACAAATTTAGATGCTGACACAACAGGAACTTCCAAAACTATTTTGCTCAGCACCATAGTGCTGAGCATTATTTATAAGAATACACACAGAGAAAACATCAGAATTGTCAAATATAGTTTATCATTCTTCCTTTTAAAAGTGGACTTGAGCTGCAAAACCTGAATGTAAATAATCTAATAAATTTCAAAATATTTTTGCTTGAAAAGGCAACGATGTCACTTCATTCATATGAATGTTTTCATAGGTGGGAAGATGAGACAGGCCTTGTAAAACAGTACTTTGTCAGTCATCCCTTTGATAACATTATTAAAGAAAGCATGTGGGTTTCCTTTAGTAAAGGCCAACAGCTATAAATTATCACTCTTTTATTAATAAAACTTCAAGCAGTTGTCTTATTTCAGGAAAGAACAAAAAATTTAGGACCAGATCAAGATATTTTAAAAGATAATAATTAGAAATGAAGAAAAAATGTGTTACTGCTGCAATCTTGTACTGGAGACTTTCTTCCTCTCTTTTACAGGACTGTCACCCTTGCTTCATCTTTCAAAAAATCAAAGAGGCAACATGCACAAACACATATGAAAATGGTTAAGCAAACTAGATAAAGTTATCTAGTAGCAGGTATCTTTAATGTGGTAGAAAAATTTAGATAAAACTCTGTCTTCTCATTCCTTCATTATGCTACGTCAGGGTCCAATTCCTTCTGACCAGGTTCTTTGACATATTCTATGCAGGGAGGGTGTAAAATTTAAAATCAAATTTACTTATTTGAAGATATTTGGTGTTCTATGAGATTTCCGATTTAGCTGATATTAAATACAAAAATGAAAACACAATACAAATGTAAGTTACACAGAACAAAATATAGCAAATTCTGTACACAATTCAATCACAATGCCACCATGATTCCCAGTAACATGCTCATTTGCCATGACACTGGGTGTTTCCAGTCTCCAGAAAGGAATAAGGGAGATGAAGCCAGCTCACATCTGTTACACTCTTCAAAATTATTTTGCTAATTATCTCGTTTCAGAGAGATTTTTCTTGTCTCAGAACATAATAAAAAACCCCATCGCAAACTGCATGGAGCTCTTTAGACTAGTAACTGGAATCACTGATCACAAGCTTACATCTGAAAGCCTGATTTGCCTACAGAGTTTATGAAGGACTGTAGAAGCATAAGCCCATATATTAAGAGAAGCAATAGCTACACAGAGAAAGATAAGAGTCTCAATACTAATGTCTTAAAATAAGTTGGGTTTTGCTATGGGTATATGTTACAAATACATCCACTTACACAGTTGACTGAAAGGTTTTTCTATGATTTCTCTTCTCATAGACAAATTTCAAATCCCCATTTATTTTTCCTGCATTTAGTTTCTGTCACTATTACCTGTTCTGACAAAAGCACATTAAAATTAATATTAAGCAGCATAATATTAAAATGATCTATGAATGACCTGTGGGTCCTGGTGGACAACAAGCTGTTCCTGAGCCAGCAGTGCTCTTGTGGCCAAGAAAGCCAATGGGATCCTGGGGTGCATTGGGAAGAGCATTGCCAGGAGGTAGAAGGAAGTGATCCTGCCCCTCACTTTAGCCCTGGTAAGGCTCAGCTGGAGTGCTGTGTCCAGTTCTCAGCTCCTCAGGACAAGAGACATGGAGCTCCTGGAGCAGCTCCAGTGGAGGTTACAGAGATGATGAAGGGCTGGAGCATCTCCCTTATGAGGAAAGGCTGAGGGAGCTGGGGCTGTTCAGCCTCGAGAAGAGATGACTGAGAGACGACCTCATCAATCTCTGTCAGTGTCTGCAGGGAGGGGTCAGAGACTGGACCCCGCTCTGCTTGGTGGTCCCCAGCAACAGGAAAAGAGGCAAGGGGCTGTCTTGGTTTGAAAAGATAGGTGTCGGCTAAGGAAGGCTGGAGCCTCCCTTGAAATGGAAAATGGAAAACCCCCTCCCTCTGAATTATTAAAATTTTGAAATTAAGGGGCTCTCAGGGAAAGATATGGGAATAGGAATAACAGTTCTTTACTAGGAAAATTGAACAAGAGCAAATGCAATAGTACAAAACAAAACAAA
>WEIT01036827.1:0-14659 GCA_013389985.1 Dryoscopus gambensis | reverse complement strand
CGGGGGCGCTGTCCTGCTTCTCGGTGGTTTGCTTCCTTTGTTGTTGCTCCCACTAGCTGGGAAAAAGGTGTTGTTGGGTTTATTTTTTCCTTTCTTCACCCTGGCCTCCTTGCCTTTCCTTTCCTTCTCTCCTGTTCGGGGAGCCCACGGGGTGGCCCCGGCTGGTCCGAACCCCGGGGAAGGCCAAGCCGCTGAGTAAGGGGACACAGAGGGCCGCCAGCTTCGCCTGTTGTGAGGAGGAGGACCAGCGCCAAAGATCAACAGGTTTCTCCTTCTTCTGCCCAGCTCCAGGCCGCCGCGTGGATTCCCCTTCCCTTTCCCCTTCCCGGAGACTGAGGGGACCGGTTGCCAGCCCGTGTGGTTTTTTGTTTGGTTTTTTGATGTTCTCCGGGCATTTGTTGTATTTTCAGTTTTTTCCTGTTCTGCCGTGTTTTATTTCATGTTAATAAACAGTTCAAGGGGTTTTTTCCACTTTTTACCTGTCCTTAGAAATTTGTTTCATTGGCAGAGGGAAGGGGGAGGGCCTTTTCCTTGGGAGGAGGCACTCATTCTGGAGCATTTCCTCCTCAAATTGTGTCTCCAAAACCGAGACACTCAGGCAGAGGCAATGCTCTAAAAATTTTAGTAACCTGATCATAACAGATGGGGCAACCACAACTTCTCTGGGCAACCGATTCCAGTGCCTTAGCACCCTCACAGTAAAGAATTTTTTCCATCTATCTAACCTTCATTTCCTGATAAACCTCTCTCTGGCTTCCCTGTAGGCCCACTTCAGATATTGGAAGGCTGCTGTGAGGTCTCCACGCAGCCTTCTCTTCTGCAGGCTGAAGAAGCCCAACTTTCTCTACCTGGCTCCAATTTTTTTGTCCTCTATGTAAACACTTTATGTACAGAGACACACACACACACAGACACAGACAGATCTGTATGAAGAACTATACAAATACATATAAATACATATTTTTCTCTTTTATACATAGATACATATTTTTATCTATTAACATAACAATATAATATATACTTTTTACACTTTATATGATGATTAATGAGTATAATTCATATAATACATAAACCCTTTAATCAGCACTATCCTGCCTGCTGCATCTCAAGGGTAGTCACGAATTTTGAATGCGAAACTCATTTGCCTAATGTTGCAACCCTCAAGAAAGTTTCTCACCTGTACTAATTAATGACCTTGTTTGTAAATGTATGGTAGCTCCATTCCTTGTGAATGGCCACAGCCTTCCCAGCACAGTCAGCACTTCTCTTACCACCCTCACAAGTCTTTGTCATAACACCACTGTCCACCCTTTCATCACTGGCCTCCTGCTGACTACTTTGCACCAGATAATAATCATGATCTTTCAAGAGCAATGCCCCATTGCTTTTACTGATGTTGTTGTTCCTTATGCAGTAGCTGTGATCTCTAAGAGCACAAGGCACATGCAGCCTGTGCCCCAAAACCTGGGTTTTGCAGCTTTTGTAGTAATCAGGACAGTCTAACTGGACAGTCTTTATTTCACACTCTGCAGCTTAATTTCATCATTTACCTAAGGACAAGGAAACACATAGCACCAGCCTGTGCCAACAGGCTTAGCGGTAGCTCTAAGATCTCTAAAAACATGAGGAAATGAAGCTCCCAGCCCTGAGCTCCCATTTAGAAAAAAAGAATAATATTCATTCTGAGGAGAAGCTACAAAGGGCTCTGTGCAGAGTTCTCTACACATCAGTTCCCACCACCTGCTGTAGGCAAACATCTTTCTTCAGATATTTATACTATTAGCTTTCATGAGAGTGCAGATACACTAATCAAAACCCAAACCTGAGCAATGCTCAAATGTTCTAGAGGACTATAGAAAAACAATAGACTTTCTGAATATTTACAATAGTCTTCCTGAATATTTCCAATAAGCATTAAAAATCTTGAGGTCTTCAAACAAACAAAACCCTCAAAATATTAAAATCATCTACACATTTTTAACTTCCCAGGTGCTTTAGTGTCACATTTCAAAGCCTTATACTAAAACCCTAAGCACATATGCAAAATAGGCCTAAAGAAATAAAAGGTAAAACTAAAGTTCTTGTGCAGCTAGAAAAGCAGGCATAACGTTCCCCTAGCAGAAATGATGAAACTACCAAACCTTGAAGCAGTTTCTTGATAGAGGGGTATGAACAGGGCTTTGATTTTATATGTCACGTGTACTCTTAAAAAAAAATGAAAGGAAAAAATAGGCTGAGTGTGGATACAAAACCCTGCTTGCAAGAATCATTTCTTGCTATACTCTGTCTCATAAGAGACTTTTCTTTCTCACAAGAAGCTATCAGTAATATTTTGTAAGCATGTACACCTGTAACCTTGATGAATTTTGTTTTTAGCACAAGTACAATAATATTTTGAGAATGAATTCAGCCTATCCCCCAGAGGGGTGGATGAGGCACTGACCAACTGGACCATGCAGTATTAAGTCTATAAAAGAGCTGTAAAATAATAAAATAATTCACTCTGCTGCATCATCAAACTCCTGGCTGCTGCCTGATCTCTCTCTCCTCTCTTCTGCCACAGAAATAGCCACACTCCTACAACAGGCTGAGGGCCCAAAATACTGTAGAAGTAGAGTATGTAATCAGGTGGTCAGTTCTTTCCTCAAAAAACTGTTCCACAGCTCGTAGCTGCAATTAGGTGTAAACTCTGGAATGTAGCAAAAGCTCTTTCAAAGCCAGCAGACTTGTTGTATGATTCTTTTGAATCTTGCAAGAACTCCCTCCTCCCACAGACACCCCTCATATTTTGCAGACAGAAAATCATAGCTTAAGAAAAGAGACAACATATTTTTAAAAAATCTGATTTAGTAACCTGTGATCTCAAAAAGCAAGAGACAAGTCTTTCCTCTGTCTTATTTTATGGCTGTTATTTCAGCAGGTTTCTTTCAATACTTCTGCAGTTTCACAAGAAGTAACATCACAGGAACATCCGCCCAAGATAGGGTGAACTCCCAGAAGACCTTGCCTTGAGTACTATAATCTGTGGATCTTCTGTGTTTGAGATTGGTTCACTGTTCTCCACCCCTTTATTCCATGTTTGTATCACCTCTAGAAATTTCCTTTTGATTATAGCCCTCATTGGCTCTTGCCCCTTAGTCCCTCCTTTTCTGTACCCGCATTGGCTTCCCTATCTTTACTCCGTCCCCAGGCCCTCAACCTACTGGCTCTGGTGCTCTGCCTACCTCTTCTTCCCCATATATAAACCTGTACCCTGCCCTCCATCTTGCCTCTTCATCCCTGGACCCTCCTCAATAAACCTTGTTGCTGGAACCCATACGAAGAGCCCTTCCTGCCTCCTTTAGACCTGCTGTCGCCTGTTCTTCATGTGTGTGCGCGTGTGTGCCCTGCTGCTTTGGGAGTGTGTGCAGCTGCGCCTTCATCTGGCCCTCTGTGCTGAAGCGGCTTCTCCTGGCTGGGGACCCTTCTGGAAGGCTGTGGCACTCACCACCGCCCCATGCTGCGGCATGTCAGGACTTTTCAAAGCATCCAGTGCTAACAGAGATCGCAATATCTAAGTTCTTACAGTACTATACTGATGTTCCAGGTCACACTGGCAATCAAAAGAAGTTGATGTGAAATTGCTGAATTTAACCTTTTGACTTCTTTGCATAGCATTTTTTGAACTCTGCAATTTTGGGGTAACTTTGGGGTTTTTTGAGTTTTCTTCCTCTCCTGTCACTAGCATGAAGAGTTTTTCATATTACCTATACAAGACTGTTCTGTATGACTGCAGCAATTTTACAGTGACATTCATGATGAAAGCACTGGCTTAAAAAAAAGTCAGTTTCTAATCACACAGTTTACTCTCTGTATTCTCTTCTGTTTATCAGAATACTTCTAATAACCTTGGAACAGTAATAGCATCTGTTTAATTAAACATCTATTGGAAAAGCAGAAAAGAGACTTGGGTCCAAGCTTTGTGAGTGAGAAGGGAAGCAGAGGGAGGAGGAGATGAGTTACATTCTCATAAAGACATATCATACCTGGGAATTAATTTCCTATACCAATGAGTTTTGAAACATAACTTGCCTGCAGAATTCATCAGAACAAAAGCAGATTTGTTGTAACTAAGTGCTATAAAATTGTTTTTCAATCAGTTATTTCAATTCCTTCTTGAATACCTTGCATCAAAAGAGTAAAACAGTTTAACCAAAACCACTTTCACTTTAGTCTTGCTCAAGTCCAAAATATGAAATGCTTATTTCCACAAAGAAATGAAGTTATTACTGTCCCCAAAGCCATATTTTTCTGAGAATTCAAACATAAGTAGGTTAACATTTGGAAACACAAAGGGTTTTTTCTAAATTTTTTTTACTCTGTACCTTCAAATTTCACACAGAGATTTTGTGAAACGGTTTTTTATTGACATAATAACACAGTGATATTTTTATAATGAAAACATGTATTTCTAGTCTTCAATTAAACATTACAGTGTTTAATATTAACAGTATTTTTAGTAACATCCTTGTTTATTTTATCTTCTTCCCATCAGGATCCTAGAATGCCAGCATTTGCCTACACTTAAATTGTAATAATTATTGGGCAGCACAGGTTGCAACTCTTGGCCAAAAGCCTCTGTATTTCATGAGGTTAAAGGTGATATTCATGTCATAGCTACATAATCTATAATTGCACTTGATTGTTTTTTCCCTGCTAGGAAACTTCAGAGAAATCACCACCCAAACTACGGTGGGCTAACATTGTCCAGCTGGCTCCCACCTAGCCACCCTCTCACTCCCATTCTTCAAACAGAGGGACAAAATAAGATGAAAAAGCCTGTGGGTTGAGATAGACAGGACGATCATTTAACAATTAACCATTACATGAAAACCAGGTTTGACCTAGGGAAATTTAATTTGTTTCAAATTAAAAGTAAAGTTGGCTGGTGAGAAAGAACATTCTTCACCCTTCCTCTTCCCAGACTCAATTTTACTTGTTCATTCCTAACTCCTTTACCTTCTCTACTCCAAACCATGAAGGGGCATGAAAAATGGGGACAGTCCATGACAGCTGCAATAAAAGACTATGTGGTGATTGTATTTTGTGGAGAAGAACAATTCCTGTGTGCGGGGATTATATTTGGGGATTTTAAATTTAATTTTTAAAATTAAAAATCAATATAGTTGGACAATGTTTTTCTTGAAGTAACTTATTTTTTCTTAAAATTGCAGCTGTGGTTAGAAGAGACTATCTAATGCATTGTGTCAAAATGGGGAATTATAACTAAACTGAGAAAAAGAAAACATTTAAAGTATACACCTTCCCCTCACCCCAATTCCCACATCTCTCCAAAAGAAATGCCTATGTTAATATTTATTTTCTTTAAAGAAACTTGGTACCTCCTGTGTAACTTTTCTAAAAAGGATGGCAGAGGAAATGGCAAGGTGTCTTCCCACCCCCAGGCCCTGTGAGCTTTAAGAAGTTACCTGAGATGTAGTAGGATCCATTCCTGTCTTTTCTCAATCTATTGCAAGCCTCTGAATCTGTATCTTTCATGCCTAAAGAAAATATAGTTAAAGATCCCTTTTTAATCTTCAGTAATTCCACAACTTTTTACGATCCTAATGAAGTACCTTTAAAATAAAAAAGTCAAGAAAACCCCCAAGTATTTAACTCCCACTTACTTCCCCAACTCCAAAGATTGCTGTTTTTGGAAAACACAAAATGAATCTTTATCCTCACATGACTTAATGTTCTTTGTTCTGTTAGGGTTTGGGGGTTTTTATTTATGGTCAAAACCTCTTGGGTGTCTGAATCTCACAACAAAAATTTGTAGTTTTATATTAGAGTCTGAGGATACACCAAACAAATAAAAACTTCAAGGTTGTTTCAGGAATCATGAACCTTACCACAATTAAATATTAGTTTCAATCCACAAACACCTCCTCCAAAAAACACAGTTCAAATCCTTAGGAACGGGATCTCTTTGCACCCAAATATTGACATTGAGTTCTTTCAAAGAGGTTAAAATCATACTTACTGAAAAATGGACCTTTGACCTCTTTTTTTATTCCCCACAAAACATAGCACAGCACTTTAATTCTCATACACTTCTTGCTGGATATTGGAGTCACTTCTCTCTAATGCCATATTCCAGCAAGCTTCTACCATCAGCAAGAGATTTTTTCAAACATATTTTAGCCTTCGTTATTTTGGGGGCTTGGAGTCGATTTGAATATTCAGAAACCCTGGTGACTTTGTTAATTTGGAAACGTCCACCACTGGTCAGCTTCTTCTCCAGCACCTGCTTTTCCTCATCATTCACTACTTTCACACCAACATCGCTGGCGTGTTACAGACCTGGTTGCAGGCAATTTATCATTTGCCTATGATCCCCTGAAGGGCAGCAACAAAATGACAAGTCAATTTTCACCTTGTCTCAAGCTGTCAGCTCAAAACCTAAGCAAAAATACTGGAGCTGGCATATAGAAGAAGTAAAATCATTGCAATAATTGTTATAAACTCAAGCCACATCACATTCAGAATACTAGGCAAAAGTATTTATATACAAAAATATGCAGTCTGTACCAGACAGATTGGTTGACACTGGAAGCTTCTTTATTTAGCATGAATAAGAGAAGCTTTAAGGAATTGCATTAAAAATCAAAATGGGTCTACTAGACTGCCACATTAAGTTTTAATAATGCATCTTTTCTGCTTGCATGTTCAGGACAGCCTTCATGGTTATAAATATTTTCTCTGTATAAAAATTTTGTTTCAACACTATTTCTAGAGATGTGGGACACTTCTGATGTTCCTGTTCAGGAGCAAGTGTCTAGAACCTGAAATTAATATTAGTGTTTACTATTTTCTGCTACAATAAAGTAAGAGAGTCACGAGGTTTGAGGCTGTGAACTTCCAGGTTACCATTTCCTCTCCTGGGGCTGAAATTTCTTCAGTGATCATTAAAACAATCAAGACATTAGAACTGTATTCCATAAATCCAGTGTAATTGCACTATAATGTGAGTAATATGAGACCTAAACAAAAGTAACATTTTCATCCAAATGATTCTTTAGTTTTCTATGTCTTTCCAACATAATCCCCCTCACCCCTTAAACTGGGGGTGGGAAAGATCTTGGGAGGGAACACAACCAGGACAGCTGACCCAAAACTGACCAAAGGAATTTCTCACACTATGCAACATTTGGTTAGGTGTAAAATCTAAATGAAAGGAGGAGGGGTGGCATTTGTTATTATGACATTTTTCTTCAAGAGCGATCACTACACATTCTGAAGCCCTGCTTCCCAGGAAGTGGACAGACATTGCCTGTTGATGGGAAGCAGAGAATAAGTCCTTTGTTCTCCTTTGCTTTCATGTGTAGTCTTTCCTTTTGCTTTATTAAACTGCCCTTTTCTTGACACACTAACGGGTTTTTTCCATTCTCTTTTCTCCACCCCATGTCCCGATGAAGAGAAGAGAGATAGAGTGGCTTGGCAGCCAACTGGCATCCAGTCAAGGTCAAGCCACCACACTCTTAACCCACCACACTGTCTACCTCCTTTATTACCTCTCCTCCATTTTCTCAGTACCTGGGTTTGATTACAAAGACAAGGTGAGAAAGAACTATTTTGTCAGAGGAGAACTCATTCATTAAAATAAACTATATGTTATCATATCTATGCTAAGACATGAATAAAAAAATAGACTAAAGTTTGTTATTCATCAACAGTCTCTACTTGTTGATCACTGTGCCATAATGCAAAGTTCTTTTCTAAGAAATGCTGAGTCAGACAATGAGAACTTGGTTAAGAGATGTTGTGGTGGATTAAAACTTAGTTTGATGGGCAGGTTGTGAAACCAATGAAGAAGCTGGTACCACCTCTGCAATTTACATATTTATTATCATAAATTACATTTATAACCATAAACCATTATATTACCATATACCATCCCTCGGCGAGAAAGCAGGAAAAAAGGAACTTTGCTTGTTTCCTCCTCCTTTAAATATGTAAATCACAGAGGCAGTACCAGCTTCTCCATTGGTTTCACAACCTGCCCATCAAACTAAGTTTTAAACCACCACAGATGTAGAAGCACCTCACCACAACTTTATTGATTCACACTGTCCAAATAAAACCAAATACACCCACAAACCCTAAACCCCAAAGTCACCCAAATCAAACCACAGCAAAAAAGCCCCTCCAATTCTTCCCACATCCACGCTTCTCAGCTATGCAAATCTTTGAATTAACCACTGGATATGAACATACTGTTAACTGTTTCCTGAATTTGTCTTGGAAACTGTGCAAACTAAATTAATTTCTGCTGATACTTTGTCATCATGAAATAAGTCTTGATTTCATGCCCAGAGGTTGGAATTTATTTTCTAAACAGAAACTTTGACACTAAAATCTTTCACACATAAGCCCCAAAAGACATTTAATTAATGATTTTGATAACTGATGAGGCAAACAATGAGCTCTGAAGCTAATTATCTTCTTCAGAATTTATGTAAGTGATTAGAAGAAAAACCCCTATGGGCAGAGATGTTGCCAATATGACTGGTGATAGGCTATTTATCGTAAGCCTGAACACATGCAGACAGTAACACATGGGGTTTTAGAAAACATATTGTGCAGGGATGAAGCAAATACAGTTTCAGCATGAATTTAAGAAATGAAAAATTTCCAAAATGAAAGAAATAACCAGCACCACTCAGGTTTGAAAAAAAATGAGAAAGTATTTAATGTATTAAAAATGAGATTTTTGATGAGAATTTGCTATAAAACTCATATGTTATTGTGGTGGACTTGATGGACAGTTGTTTAGACACTGTCTAACACTTCTCCACATTTACATATTTAAACTGCATGGAGATGCAGGAACTTCCCTTTTTGTTCCAGCTCTCCTGCCAGAAGGTGGAGGGTGGGGTGCCTCCGGGTCTCTGGGCCCCAACCCGGGCTTTCCCCTTCCCCCCCCATTCCCCTTGACCCCCAGCAGTCGCGGCAGCAGGCTAAACTGCTAAGAAGCCACCCCAGAGTCGTGAGTAGCTGCATGACCAGAGAACTCTGAGTCGGGACTGTGTGGCTGAGATGAGATCTGAAGTTGCTGCAACCTCCCCACTCCTTTGGCTGGAGCTGGCGGGAGCCGGCAGAGATCTGCTGCAGCCAACACAGTTTGAGCTAAACTGAAAAGAACATGAGCGCAGCCCGCGAAAGAGAAAATCATGGCGGCTTCAGGGTCAGAGAGAAAGAGAAAGTGAGTCATGTGAGATGGAGCTGAAGATGGCGACAGGAAAAGAGGGTGGAGTCGCGCCCAGCATGAAGCTTAAAAGTACTTTTTGCAGGCTATGGAAAAAACTGTAATATCACAAACGGTTCTTTCCTCCTTAATCCATTTAAAAGATGTGGGGGGATGAGAATTTTGTGTGCAGCCTGTGGAAAAAGAAAAGTGACCACGCTGGGTCACCTCAGAGCTAGAAGAGACTTTTAGAGATTTTGTGAAGAAGAGAACAGTTGCTTTTTAGGCTGGAATTTGCTTATCCTTAAAAAAAGAAACACCCCGTG
This sequence comes from Dryoscopus gambensis, assembly GCA_013389985.1. Classification (NCBI taxonomy): domain Eukaryota; kingdom Metazoa; phylum Chordata; class Aves; order Passeriformes; family Malaconotidae; genus Dryoscopus; species Dryoscopus gambensis. Next base: position 5,107 of record WEIT01036827.1, on the reverse strand, counting down.
TGTGGCCCATGCTGGCAGTTGTGAGAAGACTGCAAGAATCACGAGAGAGATGTTTTTCATGGCAGCAGAATTTCGGGGGGGTCTGTTGCTTTTTGAGCAGTTTGGAAACCATGTGAAGCAAAAGAAACCTTTTTTCCCTTAAATATTGGAGAGTCTTTTAAGAACTGGAATACTGACCAAAATCATAGTTTGTTATCCTTTGTGCAAGTTAGGTAAAAAGGGGAGGTTCTGGAGGAAAAGGGGTTTTGCTTTAATTTCTTATTATTTCCTTTTGCTTTTAGTTCTATTTTATAATATATAATATTTTATTCTCTTATAATATATTATAATAATATATAATATATTATAATCTCTTATATTATATCCTCTTCATATTTTTTAAGGTTTTAAGCCTGCTTTGCATTTCTCCAAATCCCTTATCTCACAGAAAATAAGAAATGCTAACAAAATGACTACAATTATATATTACTGAATTTTTACCATGTTGTGGTGCATGTGGCCAGAGCCACTCAGACCACAAGCTGGTGGTCAAACACCCAAGGCACCGATGTCTACTGTCATGGTGAGTTCATGGTGAGTTCCCAAGATCCCCAGGGCACTTAGTTTGCATATTGTTTAGTTATTGGTTCTAGATTTCTCCACCCAAAGTTATGTAATCCCTTATGTTTATTCACATCCCTTGTTAAATATTCATGTTTCCCAGAAAGTTCTACTGTATTTGATCCCTCATAGGTTGTTGTATGTTGAACCCTCCCCTGAGTTTGTCCCACTGGCTTTATTCCCTTTGTTACCTCCCACTTGCCCTAATCGCGTTGATTGTTACCCTTTACTCCGCCCTACTCTGCTCCCATAGAAAAGGAGCTGTCAACTGCCATTTTCGGCTGTATCCCTGACCCTTCACCCAGATTAGAAGGATTGGAACACATACAGAGAGTCTCTCCTCCTTTACCTCTGCCGTTGCTACTTTTGTATTGGCTTGCAGCCTGCTCCTCAAAGGGAGCCAGCAGAGTCTGCCACGCTGCCGCTTGGTGCTCTAAGGACACCTCTTGCAGTTTAGACACTGTGCAGCCCCCAGGCGGCTGCCTGTCAGTGTCATTATGATGCAAAAGATAACATAAATTATAATAAGACTAAAAGGGGAAAAAATGTTAGAAGGGAAGATAAGAACTCATCTTTCAGATGTATGGACAGAATTTCCTGTACAGATCTGTTTATTTCTTTAAGCAATAAAAGCAGAAGAGTTTTGAGGGTACTTAAAATAAGGTAACAAAAAATTTAGGGCTTTTCCAGTAAAATGAATTCAAATCTGTAAGCATATTCTGAAACCACAGAAGATCATCCTACAAAAACACCATATACAAGCTCCTTGATGGTTGAAAATAATGGAAGTTTTTATAAAGCAAATCAGATCAAGTAACTAGACGCACATACAAAATATACCTTAATATATTTTTTTAAAGAACTTTTTTACCATCTGAAATTTATAATAATCACACACTGAATATGCATATATGAAAAGAAAAAAGTCTAACTCATCACAGTTTTGCTTGCCATGTGTTCTCTCTCTGGTAAAAGTAGAGGCATTCCCTGGAGGCATACAAGACATACAATTACTGTTAGTTCTGCAAAGCATTCAAAGGAAAAAGAAAGTCTTAGTTCTACTAAGAGCTTGGTCCCTCACTCCAAGCAAGCCATTGAGGTGCTGGAGTGTGTCCAGAGAAGTGCAACAGAGCTGGGAAAGGGTCTGGAGTACAAGTCTGATGAGCGTCTGAGTGCAACACCCCGGGCCACTCAGCAGATTTTTAGAGGATTTACTGTGGGTGGTGCATGGCAGGAACAACAAAATTCCCAGGACGTTCAATAACAAACAACTTTTACTTGTACACTTTAGAACACCCAGATAAAATAAGGTACTCTGCAAACTTTCACTTGTCAAACTTTAAAAGATCCAAATAGAACAAGGCACTTAGCAAGGCATTGACTGGATTTTTTGTCTGGATTAATGTATTTCTAGAAGAAGAAGGTAGAAGAAAGACTCCCTCCTGCACGGAGGGAGCTGGGAGTATTCATCGAGGAGAAAAGCCCACTCAGGGAAGACCTTAATGCTCTCTACAACTCCCTGAAGAGAGGATGTAGCCAGGTGAGAGTTGATCTCTTCTCCCATCCAGCAAGTGATAGAAAAAGAGGAAATGGTGTCAAGTTGTGCCAGGGTCGAATCACCATCCCTGGAGGCGTTTAAAAGATGTGTAGATATGGCACTTGGGGGCATGGTTTAGTGGTGGCCTTGGCAGTGCTGGGTTAGTGGTTGAACTTGATCTTAGGGATATTTTTCAACCTGAATGATTCTAAAATTCTAATAATAAATCAAAAAGCAGTTCTGTGACACAGCACTGTACTCAAACTATAAAACTTATTTTATCATTAAATTCCCAGTACCTTGTTTCTTGTTGGTGGACAAAATGGACACAAAAAGTGGTCATCAAAAACTTGCAGATTTAACAGCTATCAGCAATGATTCCCTCCACACATACCTTCAACATAAACAATTAGATTTCAAGTGAAAGCTGAGGAACACTTGGAGTTTTATAGAAATTAGCCATTTATAATTAATAAACAGATTTATAACTTATTAGGACCACATGAACATTGAAAGTCTTCCATTATTTCATATATGTGTCTTGCAAAACACCTTTCCATACTCTCTACGTGAACACAAAATTTTAGCTGTAGCATATTTTAGCAAGGATTATTTAAGGAGATGTTTCTGAAGGGATAAGCTGAGTTACAACCGGTACCTGCTGAAAGTAAAGTACTTTCACAAAGTACTTTCACAAGTACTTTCACAAAGTAATGTGAAAGAGGTAGACTTGTAACCATCAGCTTACAAATACAGATCTTAATAGCTCACCTATAGTTTTCTTTAGCCTTTACAGTTTCTGGTGTTCATAATTGTAGTGGGTTTGGTACACATCCATTGCTTATTTATTTTCCTTCTGTGAGATAAGAACTAGGAGAAAACAAAGCAGGCCCAAAACTTTAAAGAATATAAAGAAAGCTTTATTAACAGAACTAAAAGAAAAAAATAATGAGAGTCAGAATAAACTGTCAGAACACTTCTCCTCCCCCCACCTCTTCTTCCCTCTCCCACTGACAACGTAAAGAGACAAAACTTGGGATTTTTCAGTCAGTTTACCACCTGTATACTAGTCTTCAGTTTACTTAGGGAGAGGAGTCTCTCTTGCCATGCCATGGCAATTTCTCCACAAGAAAGAGTTCTCTCATTGCTTCAATGTCACAGCGAAGTCAGCAGCCCAGGATGGTTCTCTTCTCACCATGTGAAAGTCCTTTCCCTCGACTTACAGCTTTCCCCAAAACTGTTTTCGAGGGTTCCATCTTTAGCTAATGGGGTACCATTTTAAAGTTGAGCTGTTCAGAAGCAAAGGTTCTCTTCATCTATCGCTGGGATCATCTTAATCTTTGGGAACAGAGGTCTTCTTCTTCCCTGAGGGCAAGGGTCTTCATCACTCATCTCTCTGTTCAAGCTTCTCATTAGATCACAGCTGTTGATTTTCTCTGTAGTGTTTTTATTTTGTTCTTTTACTCAGAGCTCAGATTAAAACGCAAGAGACGCAGTTTCTTCTTTGTGCTCAGATGTTTCTTATTTCTTATCTATGCTACAGCTACACAGCCTTTGATAACAAGGTGGAAAATGGCTGCTGATGAGTTCTTCCAAGGTCTTTTGAAGGCCAAGTTATCCAATTATATAATGCCAACAAATTTATTTTTACTTATAACCCAATAATCTATTAACCTGGCCTCTGCATTGTGGTCTTTTCTGTCCAGTCACAAACTCCCTCAAACTTGTGAAGAAGAAGAAAGAAGAAGTACTAACCACCACCCTAATTCCTCCATCTTGCTACTCGTATATATATTACTATATCCCAAACCCTAAATTCTGTACTTTCACCCAGTGATCTAACACATCTATTAATTACACACTAACAATCTCAGTGCTGTCACATAATTTTGGAAGCCTTTTCCAGGGCTTCAGGTCAAATGCAATGTATTTTTGAGGATCAGTACTAGTCAGCTCTGAGAAATTAAAATTCTCAGAATCCAGGGTTCCAACAACAGCTACTTTAACATTTGCTGGTTTCAGCACAGGTGTCTTTGCCTCATGGTTGCGGTTTGAACGCTCCACTCCCATGCTCTTCATGAATTACAGAGGTGATTCTGATGTATCATAGTTCATTACCATAGTCTTAGAAAAGAATTTCAGTTTCTAGGTTTGAAGCATCTCCTCTTTCTCCTCTCTCTGGGCTTTGGCTCTTCCTTCCTCATTGACTTTGGTGTCTCTGTGGTGTTTTCTTCACGTGCCTTCACCTTTGCCTTTCCTTTGACTCAGGAGAGGATTGATGTCTGTAGGTTTAATCTGTTCTGGAGAATCTTACAGCACTGAAAGAGTTAATCTTACCTGGGCCTTGTATCTGGAATTCACCTCTCGCTGTTTTTCATGTGATCTCTGCCAGGTGGTGGCCAGAGCTCTTTTCGGTGTAGAATTTCATTTCAGTGTCTGCACTGGGGGGGTGGGGGCCTGCTCTAATGGAGCAGAAACAGCTGAGATTTTAGCCAAGCCAGGCTGCAGGCCCAGCCCTGCCAGGCTGCTCTAGCCCCTCACTTACCTGTCCAAAAGCTAGAGAGATTTCCTGGGGTTTGTTCATTCTTACATGTGGTTCACAGAGGCATGTCAAGCTTTCTTAAGTGGCTTAACAGAGTTGTCAATATTCAAACTAGCCATCTGATTGGTTTTGTCAGGTCTGGAGGAAGCTGTCATCAGCTCCTTGCAAAAAAATCACTTCACTTGGCTGGTGGATTTCTCCTTAACTAAAAACCAAGCTATGCTAAACCACGACATTCTCCACCCCTCATCTCTGTGAATACACATTAAAGAATTATTATCAAAATTACATTCAACATACAACCTCTACCTAGAACAATAAAAAACTACTAAACCAAACAGAAGAGAAAATTCCCTACACCAAATTCCACCCCTAGACATTTCACTACAATTACAATATAAATTTCCCACTATCACACAGGAGGAACC
>WEIT01036824.1:103955-130472 GCA_013389985.1 Dryoscopus gambensis | reverse complement strand
CTTTCAGGGCAGTGCCACATCTGGAAACAAGAAGCTGCACCTTCTTAGGACGATGAAAAAACAATGGGGCATTTTGGGATTGTGCTACTGAGCAGACTGATGGGGTTTCAGTTATTCTGGAAGGTATAAGGTAAATCCCACTGCTCTGGTGGGATAGGTTTTGGGGTGCATTATGGGGACAGGCATGACCAGACAAATGGGTGGCCCAGAGGATTAGGAGAGTCTGCTTCTCTGGATTTTCCCCTTAATATCAGCACAAGTCCTATTGCATTCACTGTGAGCATTCATTTCTGAGCGACGTGCACAGTTGTGTTGTGGATCTTCAGCTTCGATTTGGGGATGAGGTATTTCAGGGTGTCTCACTCTCACCCTCAGTAGTGTGACTGATAAGTTCTGTCAGCTGAAGTGGTCCAGCCAAAAGCCATAGCCCTAGGAACAGGGCTAGGGCTACAGTGGTTTTAGCCCTTCCCCACATACCATGGGTTAAGAGCTTCTCTGGCATGGCATGAAGTGGTTTCACTCAGCTCTTAGGTTGCCGGTGGTTCTGGGTGTTTTGTCGCAGGCTGGCAGGATTTCCTGAGCAGTGCAGGGGATTTCTGCTTAGGAGAATGCTTGACTGATGACGTGTTTGCAATTTCTTTGGGAATGCCCCCCCTCATGTGAACATCTCGGGCCCAAGAGGCTACAAATCTTACCCTGGCTTGGTGCTTGGCAGGTTTTCTCTGTGGTCTTCTGCCTCGTCTTTAATAATATGGTCAAGTGAAACAGCCGTGCACAAATATGTGTGTATACATGTATATATCTATATTTTTATATATATACTTCATGCACATCTGGACTCTGGCCATTCTAAAAGCAAGTAAAACAAGTTAGAGTACATACATTACAGAAATGCATATTGGTTTATTTTACAAGCTATGTTAACTCATGAGGAGCCACATTTTGGTCCCTAACCTGGTTTTGTCCCTCTCCTGGTTTCTGGAGGAAGATTAACTGTCTCTACATTGCTCTTTTTCATGCAACGAGCATATGCAAAGTTTGTTATCTTTGTTGTAGGGATATTCTGTTAAGAGCAAGAAGAGGGGGAAAAAAAATGTTGGAAAGACTGCTGTCATTTGCAATGTAGGCAGGGAAATGGTTTTAAGCCAACAATTAACACAGATGGAATAACTGACCTGAGGCTGGTTAATGCACACTGTTTCTGAAATAGAGCCCAAAGTTTCCCAAAAGAAGCCAAAGAATTATGCAGAAATCACCTGGGTTTTCCCACAGCTCTAAGTACTGAAGCTGAGGTAGGTGATAAACAATGACTTGTTAAGAGCTTCAGATTGCAAGAAAGAGAAACCCCACAAAATCCAAACCCCAAGGTCCTGTGGACATGCATGGACAGAAAGACATGGACTCTAATTTTTCCATCAGTTATATGTCTGGTCAATAAGTATACAACCACACATACATAGCTAAGCAGAAGATACACATGCAGGCATGTCTAGGTGCTTACTTTACTGAATTCATCACATGTCTATGTAATACCATGCAGACATGCAACAAAATATATGGAGATAAATGTGGGGACAGAAAATCTGACCCAGAGTATATGTTTCAGATAAACAATTTTTTTTGCTTTGGGTTCAGTATTCTAAGAAACATGGTAGTGCTTTGGCCTGTCATAGCATGGATTAGCAATAGAAAAACAGTTATTTTGTAAATTATTAGAATTTTGCTTTTCTGCTGCTGATTTTAGCCTTTATTTTTTTGCACATCATTCATTCTATGTTTGATAAAAGTTTAGTATATCTGTATAAATGCAATGCTAAATACCAATATTTAATACTTTGAACATTACGTGTCACCAATGTTCCCTCTTTAGAAGAAGTATTTGTTTCTTTGACAGGCAGTTTCAATAGCATGTGGCAGATTATTTTAATAAAACAAAGTGAGATCAATATCATGGAAGCAGGATTAAATATCTTTAGGAAGATGCTCACATCCTAACCCTTTGTATGTGACTTCATATTTTGCAGTGGAGAGATAAATAAAGGAGAATCACAGAATATGATTCCCCTATTCACTTGTATTCAGGAAGGTAAAAATTGCTTGAAATATGTATGATGAAGCTGGGCTCTTCATAAAATGAAGTAGAAGAAATTATTCAGTGAGCCCAAGAAAGCAGTCTTCCTGAAGGAGACAACCAAGAAGCTGCAGGTGATGTAAACAGATTATATTTCTTGGAGATTAAAGTGAGGTTTCTGACTTTTGAGAGACTCTATTTAAAATGCACTGTGCTCCCTATCATCTCTGGACAGTATTGATTGCTGAGCTGTTTACTTGTAAAAGGAATTCTTTCTGGTCAAGTGATGCAGTTTAAGGAAAGGAATGACCTGTGCAGGACGAGGGGACATACAATTATAAATCATACCAAATGCAATTGAAACTCTCCCACTGGCAAGAGAGAAAATCAAATTAAAGCAAATATTGTATTAAAGGAGTTTCAGTGGATGCCTTGGAGAGCTCCGATTTTCATGTAAATGCTCATTTAGACTGAAGTTTACTGCCTCCTCAGAATAATGGCGAAGAAAAGAAAAGCATATTTAATTGGAAAGGAAGGGAATGCCAAGGAAACAGATGAATTGCAACACACTTTCTAGATTTTTTTCCTGCAGATCTAGTGGCTATGATAGCTCACTGTCTTAAAATGTTCGAAGGAAAACAATAATTGAACTTCAATCCATATAATTCGGGAAATCTTGCTTTTCTTTCTTTTTTTTTAAATCTTTTTTCACATCTTCTAGATTATTGCAGCTTTAGTTAATTTTCCTGTCAGGTCCTTTTGCATGTCCTTGTGGGAATTGCCTAGTGATTGACAGCTTTGATCTGGAAATTGTTGCAGCTAAACTGCTACAATTCATATGGAGAGAACTGCCAAATAATTTGACAGATAGATGCCAAGAAATGACGTATGGGGATCTGTCAGACAAAGTTTTTTAGAGGAAACATCCTTTGAGTTTTGCTTCTAGTGGGCTACGAAGAGCTGGCAGCACCCCTGTTCTGCAGAAGCAAAGTGCTGGGAAGGGCTATGGCTGCTGTAAGTAAATCCCTATAAAATCATCATCAGAAATCAGAAATTAAGGATTTCTCAGTGATGGCACCAGATCACAGGCAAAAAGTTTTGTGCCTGGAAGAGTGTGAAATTGATGTAAAATATTTCCTGAAATGAGATTTTTAATAAGAAACCCAGGAGTAAATAAGGTTGTTTTATCTGAGCACTGCATGAGTCTAAGAGAAATCAAACACACTGTATTTCTGCTTTCTTTTTTTCTTTTCTTTTCTTTTTTTTTTAGCATCACACAAAAAAATCCCCCGAATGTTATAGAGATTTACCCTAACTTTAAGAATCAGCACAGCTATAAATGTCACGGTAGGCTATCAGGCAACTGAGGCAACACATGTTCAAACCTAACTGAGTAAACATATTTTATTTGCATTCAAGCTAATGCCTTGAAACTGGAGTTAACCTCGCAGTGCTAAACTCAGGGCAGGTGCAAGGCTGTTTCCCTAACACAACAAATTCAAATGTTGACTGTATAGCCTGAACTATTCCATTCCTACACCTTTTGTTGCCTTTGTCTGTGTGCGTGGAGATTTAACACAGTGGGGTATTGAAAATCTCATCAAGTTCAACAGAGTAAACCTTTAAAAGAGCCTTTCATCATTAAATGTTTCCATACTTTATAATGTGCAAGGTAACGTGATTGTACTTTGAGGAGGATTTAAGCAGGAGAAAGTGTCCTGGTGCCTGAAGCTGGCAATGTGCTAATTAAGATGCATAGAAGAAAATTTAAGGGAGTAAGTTTCAGGAGGGAGAGAAGGAAGCAGGCCATCGCTTGCAGAAAGACGTGACGCTCCAGCCGCCGAGCCCAATCACCGGGGAGCAGGAGTGCATAAACAGGAAGAGGCAGGAAAGAAGAAGTCATTTAATTGTGGGCTGCAGAAGAAAAATGCCTCCCAGGAGGTTTATTCTGGATGGATGATGAGAGCAGGGAAGATGTCCCTGAGAGCTCTCTGGGTCATGCCTGTCCTGGAGTAAGTTAGAGCCACCAGTAAGACCTAAGGGTGAGATGATGTAGCAGCAGGGGAAACTAAGCATATTCATCAACATTTTAATAATATTCCCTACTGTGTTAGCTTCTCATAACTTTTTCAATTATCCTCCCATCTTGACAAATTCCTTCTTCTAAACCAGCCCACAATAGATTTTTCTAGGGTGCCCAACTGAAAGTGGAGGTGTACTAGAAAGTCTGGAACACAGGGAACTTCAGCTGAGCTGCGGGATCTGGTTCTTGTTTGGCTCTGCCAAAGAGTCCCATTAGGATGTTGCATAGTACCTTAAACCAATTTTTTCACAGGTTATCCTTAATTTAGACTTTAACAGACACTTGGCCGTGGCTTCTGGTTTTCAGACGTATGAGCAGCTACATCTGTAGTGAACTCTGAATGCCTGAAATATTATGTGGTGGTAAATGCTCTGAGAAAAACAAATAATGACTCAGAACAGACACCAAGAATAGTAGAAACTTTGGAACTATTCTGCAGGTTTTAGATTTTTTTTTTCAAAATGTTGTTAATAGTATCACCTCAGTTCCCAGCATGCTGTGAAAATGAAGTCATTGATGTTTGTAAAGCACTCAGGACTGGTAGTGATGAGCACCATGAGCAAATTACTCTGCCTGCTTTGTCTTTTCTACCTCATTCCTGTCTTTATGCTCCCTCTCTTAGTGTTGGCCCCTTGCACTCTGCTCACTTGGCTGGTCCAAGGCTTGGTAGCAAGGTACTTGGTAGCAGGGACTGGTGGCAGGACAGCTTCTGTCTTGCCTGTGCCTAACGCACAGCTGGCTTCTGCTCTCCAAAAAAGCAGAGAAGTTCAGACATGCTCCATGAGGCCGGCATCCTCACAGGCAGCGTCTGTTCAAGGCTATAGCAAGTCCACACTGAGTGGATTCCATCACAACTACTATAAAGCTCATCCTTTAACCAAATGTGGGTGAACTTGCACAGAAACTGCACAGAAACTGCACAGAGAAGCTGTTCTTTGACAGAGCTTGCCCCTGCTCTGAAGTTACGGGAGGGCACTTGGTTTTTCAGCAGGAAGCTTGTTCTTGAGTCTGCTCCTTAGAAACACCTGAGTTAATTCAGCTGAAATTTGTATTTTAAAGTGAAAGCAAAGACAAGAATTTATTTGCTATGGAGATGTTTTGTAATGTTTGGAAATGTGAAACACAATTGGAAGTGGGCTCTTCAAGGGGGTTGGCAGCCTTATTAATATGTAAAACTACTGCTGTGCAGATATTAGCAGTGCAGGTAGGAGTCACACATCTAAATGCACCCAAACTGGGAAACTGGGTTCTTCTGGATATAAGCTGAACAGAGAGATGCATTTTGTCACTGGGAGCTTTGCAGAGCTTGGGAAGTAAGCAAAATTTGTTTACTTGAGATCGTGAGGTGCCTGACAAAACCTTGAAGTTAGTCCTGCCTTGAGGAGATCAGTTCCCAAAGTTCTTCCAACCAAAATTTTTCCATCATATTTTCATCATGTAAACTTACAAGTGTTTCATATTCTAGTTTTCAGGATGGTTATATTTCCTTGTAATGGACCACTGCTGTCTATTTAGAAAGTTGCTTTTGAAGACCTGCTATGGCAGACATTTTTAACTGATCGATCTTGGATAAGAGGGTTGAGAAACTTAAGGAAAGATAAACATTCTCCTGTCACCTCTTAAAGTGTACTACATGTAAGCTGGGGTTGTTTGTGGGCTATCTTTGCCACCAAATTTTTTAACCTTGCTCTGCATTCTTCTCATGATTTAAACTGCTCTGTATGGAGTGTGAATACCATCATGATTCTAGCAATAAGAGTGATCACAATAGTAATATTCTGCCATTTCTAAGAACTACAGAGCAAATCCTAATAAATAACAGGCTAGGTCTCAAAGCAATAAACATGCCACAGTATGAAAATCATCTCTTTTTTTATCCATATAAAAGTTAAGTGTGGTTTAATGTTTCACACCTTCATTGTATCAGTATCATCCTCCCAGCAATCATCCACTATAAACTGTTACACTATTTCAAACTGTGTATAATATTTAGTGTTGAGGAAGCAATGCATTTGAGAACAGTCAGGCTGAAAATCTGTTCACAACATAGATTTTTTGAGTCTCTCTATTCCTTGTGCGTGTGTATGTATGTGTATATATATATATATGTATATATATTGATTTTTGTTTCAAACTTAGAACCACTTAGGTTCTAAAGAAGTCAAGTACTAACGTTCCCTCAGCTCTGATGGCAAAACACTGAGAAAATGGAGGTTATAGGTATGTTGTGAGTCCTGCATATGAAATATGTGGTAAAAGTAAGAGAATGCAGACTGTGAGGGCCTGCTGCAAATCTCTGAATACACCCTGAAAAACTAAAGCACGCCAGAAATGTCTGACTGCTTGTACAACTGGTTGCACAACATTGACTCCCCTTTGGTCTGGCAGAGCTGTTGATCTGGACAATCTCTTTTGGTCTGAGCGGAGAAGTTTCAAAAAGGACTTTCCAGTAGAAGTCTCAGAATAGGGAAATATTTGCTTAGTGTGCTTCTTCATAATTTTATAAACGTGTGTCGGTGCCATCAAAAAATCCTGCAAAAAATCCTGCAGTGTGGTCTTTTGGGAATGTATGATGGTCAGAGCAAACAGGCTTGTCCCCAGCATTCAAAGATGATCCCAAGAACCTGAACCCCAAACCAGTCTTCCTGATTTGCTGGGTGACATTCCCTTTCTTCCCCTTTCCTTCTGCACACTTGGGGCAGGGGGCTATGGTGTGATAGACTTTGTACCACAGAATTCGCACCTCCAGCGCAGAATCAGCAACAACAAAAATGTACGTAGTATTTCCTAACTACCTTCCCAGTCAAGCCGTAATGAGGCTTCTTAGTGAGCAACAATTAGGTCTGATTGTGTTGGGAATCAGAGCAGATAAGTTATTAACAAAACAGTTATACTAGGAGAATCAAATGATCTTTTTTTAATCACAATAGTCTGTTTTCCCAGGCAGGATTTTTTTTTCTGTCTCTTCGTAGGCAGTGGATAAAGAAGCAACATGGTTTCCTATGTGCTCATAAAGATATACTATGGGGTAATAAACCTGAATAATATTCATTTCCATTTTTTATAATGATTGTAATAAATCTACAAGGCACAGATGAAAGCAGTTGTACTAGCCTTACATCTCACAGAAGATAAAAAAGCTTCTCAAAAGGACAGAATGGAGTGTTTATTATGCCTTCTTAATTTTAAGTACATTTAAAAGAATTGCCATTTCCTTCTGTTGCCTCATTTACAAGCACCAAGTTAGGTAGTAATTATAAGATAATTCAGTAACACTCTAAAATAATGATTCAGCTAATTAATGCTGAATTACAGAGGCAGTCCTACACAGATACTTATAACACCCCCATTAACACTGACAGAGTTCATCATGATTATTCCAGCAAGCACCGAAGGAAATGAATGTGATTAGACCCTTTCTTGAAAGCATTTACTTTTTTTTTTTCTTTTCTTTTTAATAAAACTATGGCCTTTTATAGAGTTCTCTCTAGCACAGGTGACGTAGGGAGGAAATGGGGCAGAGGAACCTTCCTCCTATGTGCATCAGTTGCCTTCTGCCATCTTCACAAGGTCTCTAGAGCCTAAATTGAGATACCACACTGGCCAATGGAACCATGGCCACAAAAGGGTGTAGCCTTTTGGCTACAAGCTGTGGACAAGGGTCATGTCACCATCTGTGGCATCTTTGAATTTGGCTGGGGTTGATGTAGGGCAGAGGACAAGTTTTGTTGCTTCTCACCCATGGTCAGCCTCAGCATCGCAGAGCTCAGCATCCTTCTCTTTTGTTTCTCCCATTTTTTCTGGAGAGTCAGTTATTCTGAATCACTGTCTTATGTTTGCTGGAGCTTTGTATTTTGCAAATGCTGTCACATTTGTATATGCTGCATTTGTGCCTCTTTGGGGGAAATGGAAAGGAGGCTATATGAAGGCTTTTAAAATAGACTCAGCTCCTTTTTTTAAAATTATTTATTTTAAAATGGGCAAGAATGTTATGTATTAAAAGGGTAGGTTTAGTAATTTTATTTGCACGGAGAGAAGCACAGGTCAGGGTAACACAATGTATCACAAGGGTTTCAAGACAGCATGTTCAGACGTCACAGAACCATGAGAGACTTTGGGTTGGAAGGGACCTTGAAGACCATCTACTTCCAACCGCCTGCCATGGATGGGGATACTTTCCACTAGCCCAGGTTCTTCAGAGCCCCATCCAGCCTGGCCTTGAACACTTCTAGGGCAGTCCCAAGAAAATTTTGTTGGTTTTACTACCTGCGAGCTGATGTCACCATTTCAAATGAAGTATAACTCATTNTCCCCCCCGCCGTGTGCTCTCTTTCACAGGCTATATTTACAAGGCTTTTATAAAGTCATAGCACTATTTTTCCATAAGGATCTGCACCCCCAAATGTTCAATGTGGGTTCGAGAAGAAAGAAGATAGAAATAGTATCTAAATATACTGCTGGGAAATTGAATAGAAACTCATCCAATTACAGGGTGTTGGTGAATAGTTTTGCCCCAAACTTGCGATTTTTTGTTTCTAAGTGGGAGTTGTGCAGAGGCTAATGTGTGAAAATTCCCGCAGCGGGGCCCGCGGGGCTTCCGCTCCCGCCAGCGGAGAGCGGGCTCTCGGCGGAGGCAGGCCGGGAGAAGCACAGCATGAGGTGGCAGCAGAGCTGCTTCAGCCTCGTGGTTCTGGCTGCAAGATGGGAATAGTCTGGCGATGGTCCTCGCTTCCCCGCGGGGGGCAATGGGTGATGGATCCGCGTGCTGGCAACACGTCCGCAGCCCGATGATCTCCAGCTGTCCGAGATGGCAGCCGGCTGTGTTAGAGCCAGTTCAGAGCTGGGTTCTATGGTTTCTTTGGGTTACCAAACCCCCCTTTCATGCTGGCCAGAGGATCTTAAAAAATGCAATGCTATGGATACAGAGGCAAATTCAAGCTTGGCAGAACAGAGTTGCTTTCACTTATGTAAGGGCTGAATCTGCCTCCTGTTGTTTTAGTGGCCGCTTACTTCCCCCTCTTCAGTGTGAAGGTATTGCTGTCCCAGGCAGATAGAGGTATTGCTAAAGCACATTCATCCAGCCCTGCAGAATCAGCAAAAGCTGGAATGGGTTCAGGTGGAAAATTACAGGATCAAAATCGGGATCAGGGATCAGGGTACCAAACTCAAGGGACTGAGGCTCTGCTTGTGACTGTGCTGCAATCTGTGCGGCAATAACCTAATTTTCCCAATTTTTCCATTGACAGTCTGCCAAAAGGGATGATAATCTTTTGTTCATCTCTTTTACCTATTCAGAGTAGAATATATACTGAAATATAAGTAACAATAACAGAACATTAGGAAAACAGGCCTGGGAGTTTAGAAATTACGGAAGTGAGTAGAAAGAATCAAAACAAGTATCTTGAGAAAGAGAGTAGAAATTCCAGCTGCAGTTTGGAAAACTGCAGTGAAAATCCTTGCTTAGATACACAGCTAAGGGCAGGTTTTGGGCAGCTCTTTCCTTTCTCTTGCCTATCAAAGTTGGAGGGGAGTGGGGAACAGCTGACTCCTGTCCAAGAGCTGGAGGTACAGAGCTTTTGTGGACTGTTGGTGGCAGATGTTTTGCTAAAAGGGGAAATCCTGGGTGCACACAGGGTAGTGCTCCTGTGACACCTGGAAATCCAAGGTGGCTGAGGTATTAGAAATGACTTTGGAAATCCACTGAGTGGTAACTAATTTCCCAACAAAGTGATAAATTTATTCCCCGATGAATGAACCGTGGTCAGCCAAGGAAAAATTTCAGAGATCATGTATCTGTTGCAGAGACTAGTGAAAGAGTGGAAGAAATGGGCCAATCTGGCCCATGTAAAGATAAACAGTGATTAGAGAAAGGAAGCAATCCAAGGAACAAGCTGGATTTGGCAAGAATACATCAACACTATGTTTTCCAACTCTGCAAGTTTACAGCCCCTAGGCAAGACCAACTCCAGTGGAAAGCTTCAGCCAGCAAACTGCAAACACTTTAAAAAACTGATGATAGGCTATTTGGGAGCCTCTTTGGGAGGAAGATCCTTGTCTGGCAAAATGACTTGCATACTTCTGGCACTCAACAAACCATGTCTAACTGCGATGCTTCTGTGGTCACTCATTGCCACACTATTTTTGTGCCTCTCTGCCCTAACCCGCGCTAAGCGCGCAGTCTCTGCAGCAGAGCAGGCAGCTCTGCCCAGCTTGCCAACATAAGGCAGAAGTTTAAATTTGGGCTTGAGGAAGGATTCTTGATGAAATCCAGAATCACAAACCAAGGCCTTTCCTGACAGTTGTAAAACTCAGCAGGAAAGACTTGTATATCACTGATGATGCCCAGCGTCACTGCTGCAGAAAGGGCTAGCATGATTTTGGAACTCCAACAGCAGCCCAAACCAAAGGAGAGCACTCCATGTTCCCAGAACCCCCAAACACAGCAGCCACTGCTTCCCCCACTCACACTGGCTGTGCCCATCAAGCACTGCAGGCAGCAGCCAACCCTGCTTTTCTTCCAGCACACCTCTGCCACAAGCCATGTTGGCCAAGCAGCCACCCCGTGTCCCTTGACAGCCTTTGTCACCCAGCCCCATGCAGACAGAAGTCCCAGCTCCCGCTCTTCACCTGGAGGTCAGCTCTTCCATTTTGGGTGGGGAAGAAACACAGTGTCTTTGGGTGCCCCTCCTCCTTAATGAGGAAGGCTTGGCCTCAGATAAATCCCACGCTTTATGGGGCTGGAATCTCCAGCCTTGGAAAGATGGAGAGGGATTTTTTTACTGGAGCATGTAGTGAAAGAATGAGGGGGAATGGCTTTAAACTGAAAGAAAGTAGGTTAAGATTAGATATTTGGAAAAAATTCTTTACTGTGAGGATGGTGAGACAGTGGCAACAGTTGTCCACAGAAATTTTGGATGCCCTGGCCCTGGAAGTGTTCAAGGCCAGGTAGGATGGGGCTTTGAGCAACCTGGTCTAGTGAGAGTGTCCCTGCCCATGGCAGGGGGGTTGGAATGAGACGATCTTTAAGGTCCCTTCCAACGCACCCCATTCTGTGATTCTGTGGTTCTACAGGCTCTGGGGAGGTTGTATTCCCCATGGCCTCTGCTGAACCAATGTAGTGCAGAGACAAAGATGTTCAATGTCAATGAGGCTGGCTCTGAAGCCTGGTGTTTATGGCATCCCTAGGTGGGAAGGAAATCCTCATTTCACTTGATGTCTCTTTTCAGAGAACTATTAAAATGTGAAATGTATCTAACTGGGCTGTTAGGGGAGCCAAGGAAAAGCTTGTGCAGTGTTTAAGCGTAAGATATCAGCACTATGATTAAAGTCCAGGATGGCACACTAATAGGACACTTAAAGGACAGCGAGGCAGGGATTTGGGGGTACAGGCATCTGAGACAGTCCTGCTCCCTGGTCCTGTGGGGCAGGTGTGTGATTTGCCTGGGAATTCACAGGCAGTCTGTGATTGATAAGGTAACTTGTGAGGTTTGAAGTTTGCTTCACCAGTAACTCCCAGATTATAATATTTGTGTCACGGTGTCAGCGATACACCTCGTGTATTTGCCATGAATGCTATGTGATTTCTACCTTTGGATATGCACACACTGAATAATAGCAATTAAAAAAAAAATCCATCCTTCCTCTTCCCAGTGTGGCAAGGAGGCGTGACCTCCTGGGGACCACAGGTGACAGAGAGAGATGGAGGCAGAGGAGGCGTGGGGTGGGATCAGTGCCTACCATCACTTCTGTGAAATGAGACCTCCCCTTCAAGCAGGTCTATGGACTCCCATTAGGGAATAAGGTTATTTCTTCCCCCCGCCATGTTAGACTTCCATTGCAGACCAACTGTTTTGCTGACCAACTCCTCCTGAGCTTGAGCCAGGCCTGGGTCTTCACTGTGTGTGTTCGGAACCCACTAAATATGTGACCATCTTACTAAATCCACCCTTGACTGGCTCCTGAACACCTCCTTAGGCCAACACACAGGCACTGCCTGCTTTTGTGACATTTAAGGATTTTGTGCCTCTATGTTGTCAAATGCTTTTTACAGATTCACTGGGAACTCTAAAGTGGGGACTTGTAGCTCGGTGTGATTTACCCCGTTGTTTTCTGCTGTGCAAAACTGTTTGTCAGTGGAGCTGTGATTTCAGGAGGCTGTTTGCACAGAAATATAATGAGGCTTGGCTGGTCCTCGGGAGCAGGAGTGATTTTGAATGGCTGCTGACCTCGCGGGGAATCTGGGCTGCAGTCAGGCAGAAACCACTGAGCTGGAAACAAAAACCTGGAGAAACTAACACAGGCCCTCCATCTTCTGCTTTGAGTTAGCAAAGAGATAGTTTGTCCAAAAGTCAGCAGCAAATGCTAGAAGATGCATTCATAGTTCTGCCTTTGAAAATTATCTTCAGTAGTAATATCACTTTTTAAAATAGGTCTGCATTTCTTGGTCTTTGTGTAAACTGTTCACTTGCAAATGAGCTGGCCTTCTCTTCAGGTCTGTTCTGATGGCTAGCTTCAAGTTTGCTCTTTCTCCTTGGTATGGATTAGACCCCTGCACAGGCTCTGCAAAGCAGAGGGTGCTTTTAAACTCTTGGAACTGCAGAGAGAAAGATTTATTTGTTCTATAGTCGGGTTTATTAGCTCCCATTCTGTTTATGGCTAATAGCAATGACTTTCTGATTTCCACTGTAACACAGTACATACAATTACAGGAAAAATATATGTAGGAGTTGTTTTTGAATCAGAAGCATGAGAAAACCAGTGGTTTTGTCCACTAGTACTTTTTCTGGCCTTTTTTAGCAGTTAGCTATCCTGTGGTAATAAATCACATTTTGCATTATGAGGATACAAAGGCTCGAACAAAAAGGCTGTGGGTTACAGAATTGTTCCTCACAGCGTTGCTCTGCCCTCTTTCCAACATCTTCTCTCTTGAAAATGAAGGGTTTGCTTACACTTAAAAGAAAAAAAAAAACAACAAAAGAAGAAGAGTTGCCTTTGGCTAGAGATCAATCATGGAAAATCTCAGCCCCATCAGAGAATGTTTTGGAAACATATGAGGCTGTGAGCAGATGATGTGATCCTGATGCCACTTAGCTCACAGCTGTTTGACTCCTGCCATGACAGCAGTGAGTGCCATGGATTTAACCATGATTTGCCCCCATAATCTGGGATCGAACTGGGGCTGTGGCTTATCATATGTCTGCTCAGCAGCCTCGGCACTGGCTCTTGCTGAGAGTGGAAAGAGACAGTGAAAGGTGCTGTCACAGCCCTTGCTCTCCTGAGCAGCAGTGGTGAATGGGACTATTCATATGCTTAAGACCAGGACCCACCTAGCTGTGCTATAAATAGTGAGCCGCAAACCTCAGAAGATAAAGTGCGTTAATTCAGGTGGAAATCCTAGCTTTCAGGTGCTTATCTTGACCAGGTGTATTTGGCCTGACAAATGCATTTTGATTTGGTGTTTTAGCACTTCAGGCACTGGGCTGAACTGCTACAAATGGCAAATATCAATTAAAATAATATTTAGCTGCTCTGCCTAAATCATCCATCCCTTTTTATATGCATAAGGTTTTCGTAAGGTTTGAAGGCTTTTGCAGAAGCTGGTGTTTGGAATACGCTGACCATTGGGACTAATTTGTCCAACTCACCAACACACCCAAGACCTCTCCAGTTTTGGGCTGTCCAGTGGGTTCGTGCATCTGTGCCTGCTGCTGGCATCAGGGGTAGCAGCACCTTGCACCTTTCTGCAGTTTTCTATCCTGTCCAAAAGAACCTGAAGAGTCATTCTTGCAAGGAGACAGGAGCAGCTGCCTCATCACACTGTCATGATCTTATGCTCTGGAAGGGAAGAAAATATGATAAATGGTTTGGTGAAGCTGATATTTTTTAAAAATCATGTGTCCCTTTCAGCCTCTAACAATACAGCTGTACTTACTTTAAATTACTTGGGGTACAGCACTGAAAATGACATCTGCTTGTGTGTATCTCATCAATGTTCCTGAGGAAAAGAGAGTCCCTAAACTTGCTGCTCCAATGCTTATGGAAATTCAGGAGCTGGTCTTTTAAGCCAAGCTAGCACGTCTTTGTACTGGAGCTGTTACTTGTCTTACTCTTCCATGGGCATTCCTAGAGCAGCTGTTGGTGGCAGGACATGGGGTGAAACACAGCCTTGGTCTCACCTACTAAAACTGCTTGTATGCCCCAATTTTTATAGGTGCAGTGCACAGCACAGATATCCAACATAATCTGTTCCTCTTCTTGGCCAAACTGCGCCATACAATACTTTCATGTCATTTGAACTACAAAATTAAATTCCAGTCTGGGATTTCATATACTCTGAAAAGAACACCCTGTCAACAACTCTGGTGCACTTGTGCTGCAGTTTGGGCAGATAGTGGCTCCACCTGTTGTTTCATTTCCCCCATTAGTTATCTAGATGCCAGCACTCTTGGAGGCACCTCCTTCTGTTATAAATAAAACTTGAAATGAAAGACTATTGTGAAACTGTAGAACACACCCAATTCATGCCACTCCAGGTCTTGGGGAGCCAAGTTGAATGGCTTCATGGGTGGCTTCCAACCTGTTGAAGATGTTACTTTTATCATGCAAATAGATGTGTCTGAAAATGTTTGTTGAAAACATTTGTTAAAGGATGGCAAAAATGTTGCTGGTAACTAAGGAACGAGGACTATTTAGCTGTTGTCCCTAGTGAAAGGGTATGCTCAGTTTTCCTTGAAAAACTATCCACCTGCCAGGAGACATTTGTTTATTTTATTATTAATTTTGCCAATGTGCTTCTTGAAGCAGGTGTCTGATCTGATTTTCGCTCGTCAAAAATAAACATCAATGTCAATGGAAAAAATGCAGGCCCTGATGGAAATGAAAATGCAGAACTTCTTAAAATTTTGTAGCTGATAAATGTTGTCCAAAAGCATTAATCATCTTAAATTCTTAAATCATTAGCAATGAAGCCCTGAGCCCTATCAGAGCTGTCAGTGCCGCTTGTGAAAAGCTGCACATCAGTTGTTGCTGCTGGTGAATCAAATCGTCACAATTTCTGCACAGATGTCGTGTGTAAGAAACATTTAGTGACATGCCAAAGGAGGCCTTTTTCTGGTTCTTTTCCTGCAAAATCCCTTCAAAGAGGCATGCCTGGGTCTTGCAGACTATAGATCCTGGGAAGTTCCAGGAAGACAACTGCATTCCCGAGGATGGCTTTGGAGCATATGCAGATCCCTGAAGATTCATCCAAGTCAAGGAGCAGCACTTCTTTTCAATGACATCCTGGGGCCAGGACTTCCATCCATTAATTATGTGAAAGAGGACCTCCTTTAGTCAAACCTGCCAATTTTTAATGTAATTGAATGTCACCTTATCCTCATATGACTAGTGAAGAAAAGCAGAAGCTCTTGCTCAACATCCATTTGTTTTATGCCCTTACATATTTTTTGTGCCACTTGGGGCTTTGTGTGTCTGATAAAAGCAGGGGAAGGCTGTATTTACCAGAATTTGAGCTAGAAGTACCAGGAACTAAATCGAAGAATAAATGTCCTGCATTTTTTGGCTGACAGAATGGCTGCAAGTGGTGCTCCCTCAGGTAAAGGACAGGTTGTCAGGTGTAAGGAGGTGCCAAGGCTCTCCGGACTCTCTCTGCTGGTGATCATCAAGAGAGAGACCCCTTGTTTTGCATCATCTCACATCTTTTTTCTGTGCCAGCCAGACTTATCCTCATAGATAAGTGAATCAGAACCATGCTTGTTAATAATATTTAGTGTATAACCTTCATACGGTGAGAATTTAAACAAAAAAGCTTTATAAAAATAAGAAAACATGACATGAGAAATATTTCTTTCATTTTATGATATTTGAATAATTTTCTTCTTTCCTCTGGGAAATAAAATGATTGGAAACAACTATTAGGAAGTATGCAAAGTAAGGTTACATTTGTAAGCAAACATGAAGTAAACATGTGTTGCTTTGGGCCAGCTTTAAAAGCTGAATCTGACAGTTTCAGTTCAGTGAAAATTGATAAGCAGA
Source organism: Dryoscopus gambensis (assembly GCA_013389985.1). Lineage (NCBI taxonomy): Eukaryota > Metazoa > Chordata > Aves > Passeriformes > Malaconotidae > Dryoscopus > Dryoscopus gambensis. The sequence goes on along the minus strand of WEIT01036824.1, from coordinate 114,285 downwards.
CAGAAACCCCCTTTCTTTCAAAGCCCAAGCACTGAATTCAGGTGTCACCTGACCTAATGGTACATGGCCAGTTAAACATATCCCTTCACAACCTCATAGAGGAAGTTGACTGCAAATAGGGTGAGTCAAACTCATCAAGCTGCCTCATGAATTCTTCTTTTTTGTGTTTAGAATAACTACTTCTTACAAGATGATGAACTGCCAGTCACATAGGAAGAGAAAAGCAGACACTTCTTTTCTGGATAGATTAAACTCTCTAGAGGATGGTGAAAGTGAAGCAAATCAAGTACATCATCTTTCATATTCACATCAACCCATCTATTGTGGAAAACATCAGAAGTCAGCGTTTTCTCACTCAGCTGAAATATTATTCCTGTGCTATTTCTAGACCAAAGAGACAAATATTGGAGAAGTGAACACTTAATAATCCCCTGAAGGAAAGAGGAAAACAGTGAAAAAGGCAGAGCACAAAGTCCCACTGTATGCCATCCAGTGCTGCTGCAGAGAGGGACTCTGGGAAGAGCAAATGCAAGTTCCTGGGACTCGGGGAGGTAGGATGTTCCACCAGTAGTTGTGTCCTTCTCTCTCTCACTCACTTTTGTTTGTTTGATTGTTATTCCTCACTTGTTTTGTGAGAACATGACCGTGGAGAAGGACTAGACAAAGGACCAGGGACTGGGTGCAAGGAGGTCAAATTATATTGGTCTTGTGCTATTTAATGGAAAGCAGAACAGCCACCAGGTAAACACAGGTGAGAAAGCAGGCAGGTGACAGACTGCCTGTGCTGGCAGGCAGGTGGTGACTGCCAGCATGTGATCGTGTGGTCTGAAGGCTTTCCCGGAACAGGCTTCCCTTTGGTGGACCCCACGCCCTTTTCCCCACTTGACTGCCAGGGAACCAGAGCCCATACTGTGAGTTGAGCACCAGTTCAAAGCAGCATGCACAGCTGAAATGAGGTGCAAAATGTTCCTGCTTAGTCATTAGATCTTTGCCTGTACCCAGAGATTATTTAATGGCTCCTGGGTAAACACTAGTGCTTCAAAGAATATGCTAATTTGGCTTTGGAAATGAGAAGGCAGGTAAGATGCATGACCTCTGCTGAAGCATCTTTTGATATCCCACATTAATACTGGAGTTTGATGATTTTTCATTTTTCCATCTTAAAGGGAATCTTCAGTCATGGGTTATTCTGCCTGCTTACAGGCTCGGTTTCTCACTTGGGCTGCTGGTTGTGAAGTATACATTGCATACATTAGGGAGTAAAACTGAGCCACTTTTTGTAATGCCATGAGTGGGACAGAACAAAATGTAGAAGAGAAATCAGTCCTATATTTCCAAGTATCAGATGTGCTTGAAATGTGAGCATATCTTTCAGGAAGTTTAAGTTAATATTCCTAGGATGACACTCCCACGTCTCTTCTGTGCTCATCCACATTTATCGATGGTGTGCATGCCTGTAGTGCAAAGCACCTATAGATGAGGATCCATGAGTCTCAGACTCCTGGGTCTTCTCTAGCCATCCCTGGTGGCATCCCAGCAAACTTTCTGGCTTTTCCTGTCACTAGCACGTAGTAAAATACTGTTTGGAAAGTATGCACAGATTTCTCTTTGTGGCAATCCAGCTGGTAACGAGGCACAGCAGCGCACCCATCCCATGCATGTAGGGTGAATCATTGCCTATTTCTCCTGTTAATGACTCAGCAACTCAAGGAGTGGGAGCAACCGCTTGCAGTGGTTCTGATCTGTTAAATGGCATCAGTCGAAAGCCACTCTTGTGCAAGGCATTTGGCTAAATGGGCTTGCTGATGACAGGTGGTCAGAGGTGTAGCTGGATGGGCCAGAGGATGCCTCATCAGCATGACCACATCTGCAGTGTTGTTATTTGCACACTGATGGGACTCCCAGTGAAGAGGACTGCAAACCTGGTGATTACATTCTGTTGCAAGAGCCCCTGCAGGTGGTTGATTATGGCTGCTGTGTTCATGTGACACCTTTTTTTGGCCATTTTCCTGTACAAGACACAGAATTATGTAGGGTGTGCCAGTCAGTCCTTTCAGTACAGCACATGACATTGAGGTGCCATGGGAAACTGGGATGTGCTTTTCTCATCAGAACTGTTCATCCTTCAGCTTTCCAGCTTCTTGCTTGAGCATGGATATTCTCACACTGATTTGTCAGTATCTGTTAAAAAGCACGGCCTTTCCACGAGCTTTTTTACTGCAACTTGGTTTCTGCTGCAAATCAAACAATTTGGATCAATCAAAAAGTTGTCAGGAAATTTACAGCTTTGCTGACTGTGCCCTGGTTATATAAATGTTAAGCATGTTATAATATAATTTAACATGCCCACATCCCCAGCAATCTTTGATGGTGTACCTATCATCAGGCATGGTGGTGGGTGTACCCATACAAAGAGGACATTAGGTTATAAAGATTGTTTTCCTTACGGGGTTTCAAAATTCTGATTAACTAACTTCTACACATGGAAAGACCTTTAAAATGAGGAGTAGCTACATAAGAGAAATAAGAGAGCTCCTCAGTAAGATGTGTTTAGAAGGTTCATGTCAGAAAAAGGATTTTAGAAATGGAAAATCTTTCATTAGGTCCATTAATGTTATAATTCCACCAAGCTTTGCACTAAAGCAATTAAAATGTTACTCGAGAAATCAAGACCAAAGAAAACTGTTGGTAAACATGGCTTATATAAGTGCTTTGTGTTCTGATAAGAGAATGCTAATGTTATTTTTTAGTCAGTAGAGGTCATAGTTCACATCTCAGCGTCCCTGTGCTTGGGAATCCACAACAGGACTTCAGCAGTCTGGATTCCATTAAACATTTTCATTCTTTGCTTTGCTTGAGACATCCTACCTGGCCTCAGGGAAGGCATTTAGCTCCTCTATACCTCTGCTTATCTTCTGTAAAACAGATGTAGCTTTTCCACTCTTCTCAAGGGAATTATAAAAAAACCCATATCCTAAAGCCTGAGACATGCAGATATCCCAACGGTAGGACCTCAGGTAAAGTACATTGTTTGCTTGAATCTTGTAAAAATCTATATAAAACTTCCAAGGATATAAAAATGTATGCCCACAAATTCAAAGGTGGTCAGTTTTAGGAATATGAAACAGTCAAACTGATATTATTATTACTGGGACTGTGATGATTCAGGTCACTATACTGACACCAACACTACCTAACCATGACCATGAGAAAGCAAGTCCCAGTCCCTGTGCAAAGAGTGAAAAGTCAATCCAGACAAACTATAAGAGAGTAAGAATAAGTGAGTCAAAGATGTCTTGTAGTATTTTCCTCCTTCCTCCCTTTCCAGACTGCACCCTGCCTCATTTCCCACCTCTCTCCCTGCAGAGGGGCTCTGTCCTTCCTCTCCCTCACTGCTTTCCCATTGCCTTCCCTGTGGGGTGCCAGGGTTCTCTCCAGAGAGCGGCTGCCTCCTGCCCTGCCACGGCTCTTTGGAGGAGAACCTGCACTACAAGTTTCAGCTCAAAACAAACATTCATGGCTGAGTTATGAACCCCCAGAGGGATAGATGGCAAAGTGGATTAAAGAACTAACTCTTTGCCTTTGGCTCAAAGCCACATTAGGACAAAGTTAGAGTGAGTTTCATGGTTAACTTTCATTTATTGGTATGGCTTAGGTTTGGATGTGGCAAAAAAGACCAGGAATGAAAGGACACTGGGTGAGACACATTGATGAGGTTTCAGGAGGCACCTACACAGTGCTCTAGCCAGTCTGACCTAGTTACTGATGACAAGTTTTGACATTTCAGGAAATGTTTAATCTACGGAAGCAAAAACCAACGCCCATGGACAGCCCTGTGGGGCAAGGGCCTGTGGGAAGAGGAGACACCCAGCATGGTGCTACTTGGGAGGCTGCCCCGGTTGGGAAGAGTCTCCAGGGAAATGCTTGCAGCCATCCTACACCATCGCATCTGTGGTGGAGGCATGAGGATGTCTGGGGACAGCCTATGCCTCTGCAGTGGCTGTGAGTGGCTCTTTGCTGCACTGTGTCTGCAGCATGGTGTGTCCTCATGGTCCATGGCTCCTCTGGGAGCTGCCTTGCAGTCATGCTCTGAAGCTGAACTAGGCTGCTTGCACTTCATGGACACTGTGGGAAGTGTCTAGAAAAGTCTGCATTCTGGGAATAAATTTTTGGGGTTTTTTCCATTCATCCTCTCAGATCAACCAAACCATAACTGTGAGTCTGGAGCTGCATGGAAGGCTTCTGCTCTCCTCACATCCCCCTTAGGGAATGAGGAGTAATGCCCAAAAGCTTTTGTTTAAGTTACCCAGGCATACTAAAGCTGAATAACAGAAGGCTGTTTTTGTTAAACTAAGAGGCAGATCCTTAAGAAGTGTGTATGTACACGTCAGTGTTTGCTCTTCCTCTCCCACATCAGCAGTTGTCTGAGAGTCTACTTCTATTCGCTGTTTGTAAGGTGGGAAACAGAGGAGTAAAAACATTAGGGAAGGCTTGCCTAAATAATAGTCTTTCCCTCAGGATAAAGAAAACTGTTTTCAGTGTATGGGAGCCACCAGCCACCACATTTGAGAACATTTATAGCCATTCATTCATGTAAGGAACCCAAGGCCCTCGGCTTGAGGTGTGGGAGGGGTTGGAAGGAGTGTGTCTGGGCAGGGAGGAGGAGTGGCTGAAAAAGGGATGAGGCAGTGAGCTGGAGAGAGACCCAGGGAGGGAGGCTCTCTCTGAATAACAGGTTAGCTAGAGAGATTTTTAATTTTTCTAATCGTCTAAGCCACAGGACAGGATGCACAGGTATCCGTGCTGGATAGCAGAGGTGCTGCAGTTGCCCTGCGCTGGACTGATGTTTGCTGTCCTTTGGCAGTCTTCCTGCAGCATCCCTGGTCCTGCAGACTCAGTGGCAGCTGAAACGGTCCCTTTCAGGAAGCAATGTAGGACAAATGTTCAGTGCTGCTTTCTGGAGCCAAAGCAGCTCCTTCCAAATCAAAAAAGTCTCTTGCTGTATAAAGAGATGCTACACCTTTGAAGAGAGCCGTTTCAATGGAGGGTTGTGACTCAGAACACTTAGAAAGGGTTTTTACCCCTCTGATCAGGAATACAAATACAAGTTGAGATGGAAAAAGGAGGATGCTGACTGTTTTCACTGATCACCTCTGTCAGAGCATTGAGGCTCCTGATGGATAAACAGCCAGCTGATGGCTTGAAGAGTTTGGAATAAAGCACTGTGACCCCTTTCTTGTTTCTTAAACTGAAAAGAAAGCCAGTAAAAGGAAAGGGAGCTGGGATTGAAACCATTTTAGATCCATTCCTTTCCTCATACACCTGCAGATGCTGCATTCGGGTGTCTTTTGCACTTTCTAAATTTCTTCCTTCTCCCTTCATCCAATCCATTCCCTGCTCCTTTAGGCCAACATTATGGGCAGTATTTCCCACTGATGGTTTTATAAAATTGGATCTACCAGAGAGAAGAAAACAGAAAAGAAAGGACACACCACTTTTTTTTTGTTTGTTTTGGTTTGGTTTGGGGTTTTTGGGGTGGTTTTTTGTTGCTAAATTTATGTAATCAGCTTGTTCCTAACTTTGGTTTAGGCCTCTGGAAACATATAACAGATGTTAAGTTAGAGGCTAGCAAAAATCTCACACTTATGCCCGTTCTTGCACCATGTTGACCACTCCTGCAGGCTTATATGGAATTGCAAGGAGTGCTCTGCCAGATGCCACTGAGTCAAAAAATAGCTAACCTTAATCCAACCTACACCTATAGTCGTGTGTACATGCCCTGAGAGATTAGTGCTGGTAGGCATTTCTACAGGATGAATTTCTAACTCAACACCTGCAAACATGGTAGGTACACCTCCTGCCAATCACCCAAATTAATACACAAACTGGGGAGGAGCTATTCACAGTGCTGATAAATACCAAGTGAACAGGGCAAATGTGATGCAGTACATACATGTTGCATGTAGAAAGATAAATTAAAGCAAACCAAATTTATAAGTTAAATTTGGTTGTATAGGCTTGTTTGTTCTTTTGAGAACTGGCAAAAAGCAAACTGTACAGTACATCAGTGTAATAAGGTGTTGGTATATGCCTCAGGACCACTCAAAGCAAAGCTAATGAACTGAATTGCTCTTTTGCTTTAAGCTCTTAAAATGCATCATGAATAAATGTGTCTGCAGGTTCATCGAGATTTATATTACTGAATTTTCATGTGGTAGCCTCTGCAGAGAATTGACTGTAGAAAAGAGAAAAATGGGTATAGTTATTTTTAACAGCTCATAAACACCATGAAATTAATTGTTTCCTAATGTGAAAAAACCCCCCCACAAACAAAAAAAACCTTGGACATCTCTGTATTTCTATCAGAATCCAGTTTGTCTCCACCAGTGAGCAAAGCCTTATACTGGTACAATGTTCTGTATGAAAAACAGCATCACATTTTTAGTGTGACACAGGTGAGTTTTGCAGTAATATCTCACACACTTGCTTTTAAAACATGGCAGAAGGAGAAGGAATGCCTGATCCTGCACAGCTTGGCACACACGGGGGAAAAGCAGTTGCCTGGCATAAAACTATGTTAAAGACATATTTGTCACAACCTGTACTTGCAACCTGTACTGCTTTGTTGTAGAAACCAAACTCTGGAAGGAAATAGCCATAACTCCCGATTCCAGCCAGCTGAGAATTTTACAAGAAAACAGCTTTCCAATGGAAATAAGGCATGTTTGTCAAAACAGAGATGGGCTGGGAAGCAGGGAGGTTAAACCCTTGCTAGAAACGACCCCCCTTCCCCCTCTGGGATTTTCTTTTAAAAACTTCATGTACGGGATATGTATTTTTCCTACTGTTGGGAAAAACATCTTTGCCAAACTACCCCAAATTTCTCAGTGTTTCATGGCTATATATATATGTCATAATACGCATTGAAAATAATTATTGTGAAATTCTTCTCTATCTCAGATAAAAATATAACATTACTTTATATATCAAAGTGATGTTCATACTATAATTTAGTAAAATAATTCAGCATGTGATTTATTTATTTCCAGAAAATGACAGCTCTGTGCACCCTGAGTTCATTACTTACACATGCATTCACAGCCACCAATCACCCTATCTCCAGTGGATTTCTAACAAAATATAACCATTTGTAGTAGTAGAACACTGACCATGTCTTTTCAGCAGTACAAATATTAAAATTGTTTCACATGCCATGGCAAAACACTAAGCTATTATTCTTCTAGGAAATAATGTAATAAAAGCTGTGACAGTTTCAGTGGGTTTAGAAAGCTTCATTGAAGTAGCAGTTATAAGCAAGCAGTGCTCACACAAAAACAGCATGGATTTAATAATTCAGAAATTTTTTGCATTGCATATTGAATATCTATTTTCAGCTTTATGTATTTTGAGGATATATAGCACTCAAAATGCCTAACTTCTTTTTCTGACACCATGTCTATAACCCTATAGGATACTGTGATTTTAGTGCTTGTAAGTCCCAGTTTTGTGTGCTTACCACGAATTTTTTTGTGCTTGAGTACTTTTTTTCTGATATAATCCCTTAAACTTGTTATTTTTTAATTTTTCTCAAGCTATATTGGTTTTTTTTTAATGGGTTGCACTGGGATAACTGCATAATTCTGCAAACAGGTTCATAATAGAAAAATCTATTCACACCAAACTTTTTTCTTTATTGTAGATGTTTCTATGGAATCACCTAATTTATAATTCAGTGCACATTTAAATGCACTGTGTGAATGTGTTCCTCACAGCTTTATTATATTTGTCTCTTTGCACTCAGCATCATTCCTTTCTGAAGTTGCTTAAATAATGCTGTTATTGGGAGAACGTTTAGGGGGAAACACCAGCTAAACCCTCCTGCTGAATATACGTTTATATTTGTTATAAAGCCAGCCTGAAAAGACTTTCACTGTGCCGAGTGCTGCACTGATATTTTGTGGGTATCAGTATTTGTACATTAACAGAGAAAACTTGCCCAGCACAACCCTTCCCCATTGCTAAATAAACCCAGCAGATAGCCATGTGCTTGGGTTGCACTGAGAAATTGTTTCAGGATGCAGCCGGGAAGGAGGAGGTTAGAGGCAGCAGACGCGCCGAAGAAAACTGGAAGAATAAGAACATGCCTTGTGTGAGCATTCCAAAGGGTGTCAGTTCACGCTCTACTCGAAATATCCCTCGAAAGGCACAGTTGCAAAGGTTAAGATTCTCATATGATTGAAATAATTCCCATTTATGTGTTACTTGCTGACAAAACTGTTGACTTGTTTTCTACCATGTATTCCAAGATTTTAGAATTTGACTCTGTCAAAACCCTGAAGGGAAACACTCTGAAGACATTCACTGTTCAGCTTGCAAAAACCAGTTCTGTTTGAATTGATTGCTTTGATTTGTTCTCTCTCCTCTTTTCACTTTCTATTTTCTTATCTGTGGAGTTCAACCATTATGAATTTTGAAGCTAGTGTGAGGGCTTAAAAATCAAGATATGGATAATTTGACGCCTCAGATGCAGCAAGATATGGTAAAGCCAATTATTACTAACTGATATGAACTAGGGATTGTAATTAAAACTACATGGAGATCCTTCTAGTACCATTACTTTAGTATTTAGTTACTTCTGTCTTTGGAAATTTTTCTCAACACTTTCTCTTCAGGCATCATAGGTTTCTAGATGTGACTTTTCAATATTCTCATTTGCTCACTGATCTGGTGCTGACATGAACAGAGTAAAATCTTCTAACAGAACCCTCGTCATGGCAGAAAGGTTGCAACTAGATGATCTTTAAGGTCCCTTCTAACCCAAACCGTTTTATGCTTCTATGATAACAAGGCAAAGAAGGCATAATCCTTCAATTTTTTGTTTTATTGAGACAAATATTTCTTCAGGAAATGATGACAACAACACTCACTTTCCATTTTTATTCCTCTGCACTGTGTTATGCAGCTGATTCCTGTCACAACAGTGAGGGGCTAAAGAAAGCACTGAACCTCTTCTTATTTTTGTAGTGTTTCTCCTCATTCCTCCAGCACAGGAGAGTGTCTGGCAGTATTGATAGCCTTTCGCTTCACTAGCTCTTCTTTGTAGGGACATTAAAATTGATTTTCTGCATCTTGGCATATGAAGACTCAAAAGTGTGTTACATGCCCTATTGCCCAAAAATGTGCAGCCACAGAGCAAAGGTTCCAGTGACGGTGACTTTCATGGCACCAGGAGGCCTGAACTGCTGAACTGGAGGAGCGAAGAGACAGACGGGCTTATTTATAGTGCTACTGAAGAATTAGCCTGCCTTTGAACCTGCTGCACAGATACCCTGATTGAAAAATCTGCCTTCCTGACAGGAGAGAAGGCAGGGGTAGAAAGGGGAGGCAAAGTTTTGAGACACACTTGGTGATATAGGGGAAAAGGCATGATCCCTTATGGCAGCGCCTTGCCACGGGGGCTGCTGGAGACATATTTATAGTTCTAAGGTAATAAAGGTGTAACTTAGTGCTGGAAATGGAATTGCTAGGAGAAAGCATGCAAGGAGAAATTCAGAAATAATGCATCACCAGAAGCTGAGAGAAGAATTCTGAGCATGAAGCAGCCAAACGACTGCCACAGCTTTCCCAGTGCCCAATTAAGTCAGCTTCCTTTGCTAATAAAAGTCTCCTTGGCCAGGCTAGGTGTTAAGAGTAAGCATGACCTTAGGCAAAAGAAGGCTGGCTGGAATAAAGACAACATTTTGAAAGACCAAGAAGATTATACAGTAAAAAAAATCTGTCATGATCCACTCAAAGAAAAAATACTCTCATCCTGAGTGCCATGGAAAAAAGGACCAGTCTGTTTGCAGCTAATCTGTCAGTGAATTTAAAATATCCTGGTTTTATATACAGGGATGGAGAAGATGTCCAGTCATCTGGGGACTGAGGCAACCAGTGTGCTGTGGTGGATCCCTGATGACTCTACTACTGGCTCTTAGAGGGAAATAAAGACCTGGATAGAGAGCCTGACCACGCTGAAGTCTATGGCATGTTTCTTGTTAATATTGCAAAATCCAGGTTTGACTGTCTGTTAGATTCATGGATTGGGCTTTATCTGGCGTGATACTACGTTTGTTCAGTTGGATCACTGCAGTAACGTGCTTTCCCACTTATGTTGTTCCATCTTCAGACAGTAGGAAAGCCAACAGCTGGTTCATTTCCAAGTTAATGGGAACTTTTCTCGTGAGCAAAAGGTAATTTGGATAAGGTCTTTAATGAGCCCACTTAGCTGGGAGAGGAGAGGAGAGGAGAGGAGAGGAGAGGAGCGGCGTTCAGTTACTCTTAGTTCCTG
>WEIT01036824.1:73969-103348 GCA_013389985.1 Dryoscopus gambensis | reverse complement strand
TGAAACAAACAAGAGGAAGAATTTTGCTATGCTGACATGTGCTGGTCGTAGAATGCTGCTGATACTCAAGTTTTCATTGTGCTTAAGAAGTGATTTGACAAATTCTTGGAAAACCTATAGGTGCAAAGACATTGTACATGGCTTAGAATGGGCAGAGATACCTGGAACAGAGGAAATTGCACAGTACTATCATATGTTCACTGGGCTCTGCTGCTTTTCTCTGTATTACTTACATTCCTTGTCAGCTAGTATTGGAAACAGGGGACCTTTGGTCCAGTACAGCCAAGGTGTAAAGATATTAAAACAACATTAAATTTCTCTCTCAGCCTCATTCAGTCTATACAACTTTCCTTGGACACAGTCAGGATATAATCAAGAGCAGTCAGGCTTCTGGGGAGGAGGAGGAGGTGGTGGTAGGAACGGCTATTACAAATCAGTTCCTAGAGGATCTGTTTCTAACATATGCGGCCAAGCACACAGATTTGAAGGTCTAGTTAGATTTTCAGTTAAATAGATATGGTATCAAAGATATTTATTTCTGACCTTGCCTATAGCTAGAGAAACAACATTTTACACAGACTCAGCTTAAGCATTCAGTGGTTGCACCATCTGAGCAACAGACCTGGCTAAACACAGAAACGACAGAAGGATTTTTTGTTATAAGTGAGGAGGCTTAATGCAGATGAAGTGGCCATATGGAGTGAAAAAACATAGCCATTAAGAAGATGGAAAGATACTATTAGAACAAGGATTCCCAAAGTTTGTTTATGGAAAGCTGGCACAACAAGCAGGGTATCAAGCAGCAGGACAAGAAATAATTAACCTGTAACAGAAACCCCAAAAGTTTTGGTGCCCCTTTTCCTACCACTCTTGAAAGCAGGAGAATGAGCCACAGTTTTATGCTGCCTTTCAGAAAAGAGAGGAGCGAAGTTAGTGTGTGACACACTCAGCTCTCCAGACTCTTGGGGTTCTCAAAGACTCAGGAAACACTTTGAATGTGTGTAGCTGTCTTTGCAGCTGCAATAGCCTCAGACAACACCTGAATTCATTGAGGATGGCTGTGGCCTTGTGTCTTACCCACAGGTGTCTCAGACTGCGCTTCAGGAACTCTGCAACAGAAGACGCGTGTGGCAAAAGGCATCAAGATGAGTCTTGGTGTGAGAACGTAGTGTCCAGAAGTCAAAAAGCCAAAAGTCAAAAAGGCTGAAATTCTATCTGGATAACAAAAAAACAACGATCCCTCAAAAAAACTCTTGCGTATGAAATAACTCACATGAGCACTTCAGGACTTAATTCACAGTGTAGGGAAGTGACTGGCGAGACTCCTCCACCTATTGCAGGAGGGGTTGTATAACACTCCTACAGCAGGTATGCTCTTATGCAGAAGATATTCCTAGCCTGATAAGAGAATTTTTTCATGAATCACAGTAATCTTCACAACAGATACAGCATTGCAGGTAGTTAAAATGCTCTGATCAGTAGCTGTAAAAAGAGCTGTTTTGGACCAAAAGAGAGACAAGCTTGAATGGCACCTGAAAACTGGTTTTATGCACTCCAATAACTGTGTGGACAAACACAGTGGTAAATTCACAGCGTGGATAACAGTCCTCAGAGCCAGAAACTCAGAAACAAATGAACCTTTTGGCATGAGCTCACAACATGAAATCACTTTAAATAAAAATCACAAAAAACATTAAGCCTTCTGGTCGTTTATTTTGCGTTATGCTGTGGTACTGTCTCTACAGCCTAGAGGTGATTAGCACAAAATACCACTAAATCTCTACCTGGTACAGAGAAAACCCTTAGAAATCCTCTTAATTATTTGACTGTGCCAGAAAACACAGTCAAGTTTTTCCATATTTTTAATCAGTGTTGTTACTGTTGAGTCTTCTCATGTTTATTTTTCATGATTTAAACACAAAGATTTTGTTGAAATAATGCTCTTTGATACAAATAATTTAAAGTGAAGAATGTATGCCAGTAAAGCTAAGTTAATTATTTTGTCTGAATGCTTGGCAGATGAAAATGATGATAGACCTGGGACATGTCTACACTGGGCAGGAAGGTGTGGTGCAGAAATCCCCAGACGAATGCTGAACGATCTAGCTCCAGACCTTGAACCAAAACAGCCACATTTGCATGGAGCTACTGACAGCAAGCTTCAATAAGCTCAGGACCAGCCTCGGGAAAATGCTGCTGGATCACCAGCTTCCCAGCTGGCCACCATTCAGTGCTGTGCTGGTTGGATGGTGCTGGGATTCAAGGATTCAAGTCAACCTGAGCCTAACCTGAAGCACAGATCAAAAGAAACCGACAAAAAAGGTGCTTCTCCCCTAGTGGCCACTGACTCTGGTTGGACATCAAAAATTGGCTGACTTGTTTGCTTCCTTAATTTTTTCCCCCTCATTTTTCATATTTTCAGCCTATGTGACGAAGAAGAGCAAGGCATGGCTGAGTCACTTTAATGCCCACTACACATCCTTGGTGTTCCACAGTAAAAGGCGCAGGAAAGCTGGTTGGACTTCATTCCTAGAATCAAATGTCAGAAATGTTGTTAAACAGAAGGTCAGTTAATCATTTCAGATTCCATGTATCTTATCACATGCATTTACATAAAGGTAATTATTTGTATGGTACACTAATTTGTTTGTATTCCCTATGGGAAAAATCCTAGTTTACAGGAAGGAAACCAGCAGTCACCTAAAAGATGCAAAAATACTCCAGTGCCACCTTGTGCTACAGCCACCACCAGGATGAGAAGATGGATGAGAACCAAGTGGTTCCTGTCTTCTCGGAGGAATTGGATTGGCAAGGGACTGGAGAGAGGGAAAAGAAAGAGAATGATGGAGAGAGAGAGTGCATTCACAACCATCCTCAAGACAGATGTATTCCCTAAAAAGTGGAGCTTGGTCTCTTTGTAAGTTCTTTGCTGCAGAGACCACAACTGAGCTGTTTTTCCCATTTTGGGTAGAAGACCTAATTCTCATTAGGTTACTTTACCAACTGACCTGTTCAACTGGAGGAGAAACAATGGAGCTTTTTGTAAGGCTATAAGTAGGTAATTACAAAGCAATTAAAGAAAAAACAAAAAACCAACCCAAGAAAGACCACACGTGAACTTCCTCGAGCCCATGCTGCAGAGGTATCCTGCTCTCTCCACCAGGCAGACAGGCCAGCCAGGTGAGAGGCTGCCATGGCAGAGCAAACCTGCTGAGGGTGTGATTGCTCACAGGTAAGATCTCACTCCCATGGAATCACATCATGCTCCCATGGGTGTGGTGAGGAGACTTTTACAGCTTGACAAATGTTTGAACTATTGTTATTAGTAGTTATTTATACAACTCTATAACGTTATACAGCTATATAATATAGCCTGCAAGGCACCACTAGTGGTTTGGTCACTGATGTTTTGTGTAGGGTGTAAAATGAAATTATGGACTCTGGCCACATCTTTGAAGGGATGTAGGACCAGCTGAACCTCTGCTGCGGAGCCATGGGTAAGTGCAACCAGTATGTCTAGGAAGCATCAAGGAATATGATTAATCTTACCAACTGAGGCATCTAAAGCTGCTTAGTCATCCATCTGTTTGGCAGGAATTTATCTTCGTGATTTCTCTCGCTTCCATAGTCACCGTGGGCCCAAGGCTAGATGTCTAAATAAATATCAAATTACATCTGAAGCAGAGCAGCACCCCAACATTCAAACATGCAGAAAAACCTAAGTGCCTCTCTCCCACCTGTGTCAAACAGCCAAGGCTGCCTAATCACTGCTCTACCAGCCAAGTCCTAAGGCAATCCACCTCCTGTTTCTAAGCCTCCAGATTCCTCGTTTGCAATCCATTCATAATTACCCATGCAAGGCCTGAGTTGATCCCAGCTAGGCAACTCTGCATGGGGCTCTGGAGGTGTCCATCTGGGATGTGGCAGTGAGCAGCTGTGGTGGTGGTGGCTGTGCCATTGTCTTTCCCTTTCTTCTTGGTGAGACCACGTGAATCTTGTGTTTCAGAGAGGAGCTGAGGTTTGCTGGTGTCTCCCTGGAGAGCGAGAGGTGATGAACAGGGCTCCATGAGCAGATTTATGCCAGGGCTGAGACACCTGAGCACATGCTCAGGTGTTTGACTGGGTTTCAGCTGTAGCTTCATGATATGCTGTGGATATGTAGGAGGCAGGATAGAAGCCAGGTCACACAGCAGAATGGAAAACCAATTGCTTTTGCTCCTGATTACCTCTTTTCAACAGAGGAGCAAATCCCAACATGCCTCTGCCACCCGAACTCCTTAGACCTGTCCTGCCACACTGCTGGAAAGCTGGTTCAGACCCTGGGGATGCCTCCTCCTTCCTAAGGGCTCCACTGGGCACATGACAGCCTGGAGGAACCTGTACCAGCCTCGGGGAGCACTCACAGGGAGTGGGTGTGAAACTGGCCCTGGGGGAATTGTCAGCTCTGAAGAGTTTCTGGCTCCTGCTGAAAAACTGTTGTTGGGCGGGAAGGAGGGGTCCGAAGTCCTCCCGGCTCTGGCAGCACAGAGCAGGAAAGGCAGGCCATTCTTTCATGCAGGCCCTCACTGTGGAAAGTTCTCAGTATGGCTGGACAACCCTGCTGGGAACAGGCTAGCATTAGCAAGACATGGCCAAAGCCTGAGGGCAAGGGCAGAGCTCAGCCATGCCTGCCGTGTCACTGACTCGGCTGGGAAAGGATGTAGATACAGAGATCTCTGATTCTGTGATTCTATGATCAAGATCTTTTCCTTGACATGCAGGTGTCAGAAGAGGTGTAAGCATGTGTGACTACACAACCAAATAAAATTAGCAACCTCTGTTATGACAAACATCCAGGAGCGCTCGGGTAGAAATGCAACTTGGCTGCTTGAGAACATCACAAACAGCCTCACAGCTTGCTCAAAAATCAAGCAAGGGTGCTGGCCCCTGTATCTAAGCGCAGCAAGGATGTCTCAGAATACAGCTTATGTGGGGAAACAGAGGTCATTTTAGCACCCATGTGGTCCTGCTTCCAACCTCTCCTGCCCGATGCAGAACCATGCTCTCAACTAACTGGTGACAGATGCGTACAATCTCAGCAGGCAGAGGTTGGACAAGGCTGTAATGTATGGCCGTTAATGAGGTACTTTAATCTTACTCCTCCCCTTTTTTATTTGTTTTACAGCGCTTTCCCTCACTTTCATCCCCAGCAGACAGCCCTCGAACTTCAGAGACTCTCCCTTCACAAATAAGTTTACAAGGAAGGAACCTGTGACGTGAAGCTGCATTTCAGGGAATTTAAAACTGTACAAGAAAATATCTTTGAAAAATTATCTATAACAATTCATAGGATTCCTGGGAAGCCATTCAGGCATGAAAGTGCTGTGAAGAGTTTTAAAAAATTCCAGCTAACTAAGGAAAACAGTGTGGATTTTTTTTTCCCTGGCCTTTCTTGTTAACTGAAATATATAATAATAATTTTATGTAGTCAACAGTTTCCAGTTTCAGTGGTAGATTTACCATGCACTACAGACTGAATATAGGCCACTACCTTCTCTATTTATCATTGAAGATATTGATATTCAATACCAGTATCATGAAGAAGCTGGCTGTCCTTTAGCAATTTCCATTAAAATGAATCTCTGTCATGGGAAATATAGAAAAATCTCTGATACTGGATATTTATGTATCTTAATATCCGTTTTCGACACACAAATCTACATGTACTTATTGACACCTTTATGCTAAATAGATAATTTTAAGAGCAGGACTAAGACATCTTCTTGGATATCAGCAAGTCTCCAATGAGAGCATTTGCACTCGCCATATTGCTGGAACAGATTCTATATCTTCAGAAATTGTTAAAAAAAAAAAGGAAAATCTAAATAATTAATTAAATAAAAGCCAGATCTTGTGAAAAAGACCTCATCAGCTACTTAACAGCTCTAGCAGATGCAAAAGCATTGGGCAGTTGCCTATAGCAATTTCATACACGTAGAAGTTTGGTAAAATGGAAATGAGACAAAAATGCTAACTTATCGACTTATCAAGACGGGGGGGGACTGTGACTCCGAGTATCACTTCTCTTCCCAGACATCTCAAAATCGCGGGTATGTAAAAGATGCAGTTTCATGCCCATGTGCCTTCCTCTAAATATTGGTGATGCATACAGGTGTCTGACACCAGCCCCAATAAACGCCCACCCATCTGTCAGCATCGGGGCACACGTGCATGCCTCTTACATGACTCGGGGTTTGTTTTTTAGTCATACCTAACTGAGCAGCCACATGAGAGCCGTGGCCCGTGAGTCACTGTCAGACATCAGATATCACATGTGGGAGAATCGCAAAGTATGACAGATACTGTTACCATTATGTAAACTTCCTGTCATCATCGCTCTTGGATGTTCATATTCATGAGTTACCCTCTGCATGCCTCGAGCTGGAGATTTGCTTTCTATGTAGGCACAGGCAAACCCAGTTGTTCCAGATTGTGAGATGGAGCCAGTTTTTTCTCTTCTTTAGGCTCTCAGTTCGGTTTTTTACCAAGCCAGCAACACGCTACACACTTTGCTACATGTACATTACGTTTCTGGTGCTAGGATTGTCAAAAGTCTCAATTATTAATTTGCACCTGCTAACAGGGAGACTACATATGCAGACCACATATTCAAAAATAAAATCAATTTCACAAGTAAATAGTTGAAGGGAGGGGCTGTCCTTAATTTCCTGGTATTTTTCTGACTTCATCATATTGTGTAAGTTTCCCCCCCACCCCCCAACCTGAATGAACAGATCTTTAATGCCCCTTGGCACTATTATTTTCTCACATTAATAAGGAGAGCATCTGTGTGTCTTGACTCAGAAGATAATCTGTAACACATACAGCCTGGTAAACAACAAAAAAAAAAGTGAGAAACCTGTGTTTATCTGAAAGGCTGTGTTTTATAAGCAGTATACACTGAGAACCTGAAATGATTTTTTGAGGCAGTTGATGGTTGAACTGTGCCATGTGCTGAAGGCACCCAGGATGGGAAAAAAATATCCTGGTGGTTCTGGATGCCCATCCACCCTTAGCTGATATATACCCAGCCTCTGGACAGCCACGTATTCCACACCAACTTCAACATTCAGAGGAGGTAGCTTGGTTTTATAACCTGGCAGCTGATGGTTTTGCTGTGTTTTCAAAGGTTTTTGTATTCCTCAAAATTAAAGCGAAAAGTGTTATCCGATGCCTGAAAATGGCACAGAGAATGGCAAAAGCACCTTTGTTCCCACAGACTATCTGAACAATGTGTTAATCCTTACCTTGAGAGATCACCTCTAGAAAACAGAGGAGGGTTCCAACCTTTCTGTCAGTGTGAGCCAGTTTTTCTACTGTTGCAGCCAAAAGAAGGTGCCAAGTGAAGGCAAAGTAGGTGTAGTTTTGTAATGAATAGGTCTGAGCAAACCTTGGCTTTGTGCATCTCCACGGAACCAGCAAGATGGAAAAAGGGCAGAGTTATTTAAGTGAAGGTACAGCAAAAATTCACATGGAAATGAAGTATTATTTTTATTATTGAGCACCTGCTAAAGAATGGTGTCCCCACGCAGCTCTACCTGAGCTGATGGTGCAGAGGGTGAAAGTCTGGCCTCGGCTCTGTGTCAGCATCTGTTTTGGTGCAGGCAAGGCAGAGTTGCCTTGGAAAGTCTACCAGAGGCAGGCAAGCTGCAAGGCTGAGGAGGGTAAACTCTGTCCAGCAGGGATGAAGTGGGTTAGGTGGGTGGGTAGGTATCACCTTTGCCATTCCATTGCTACACCCTGGAACTCAACAGGCAGCTCACACTCCTCTCATGAAAAATGGAAACCTGCAGTCCTGAAGTGTTCTCTCAGTTTTATTCAGAAGTTCATTTCCCTAGGGAGGTTGTTGGAGGAGAATGGTCTTTTTTTTACATCTGAATGTTTTGCAACAGAAAAAAAAATCTTTTTGAAATGTTTCAGTCCCATTTAAATATAAGTGTTAAAGAGTCTGCTGTTAATTATCCATCCAGGATGATGGCATCTGTTATTTCTTTTTAAATGCTCCATTTACTTTAACTTTATAATGAAGTGCAGCAAATCTATTTGCAGTTGTTGTTAACTCTTTGAATAAGTTTCAGGTTTTTTAATATAGAGAGTGTTTTTAGACTTTTGCCACACATTGTCCTCTCGAGGGGCTGAAGACAAAGCTATCATATGCATTTGAGGGAGGTTTAATTCTGGCCTGTTTTGAAACCTCTCCCGATACTTCATAAAAAAAAAAAACTTTAGAAATTTTGAAGGAAACAAACTATGTCATTTCTCTCAACAATTTTTTCTTTGAATTGCCAACATTTCATACAGATTTGCACTCCCAAATCTTCCTGCTGGAAGCTATTTACATCAGAAAGGAAGAATTGTGAAGCTGGGGGCTGAAAAACAGAATTTACACTTTTTTTCCACAGCATTTCACATGTATTTAATGTTTCTTTTTTTTTTTTTTTGTTTCCTCAGGTCTTTGTAACACACTGTGTTCCAGATCTCAAGCTGGATAGATTAAGTGGCATGTACTCTATTTGACACGTCAAATTTCTGTTACTGCTGCCTGCAATACATGGGAGCAAATGTCGCTTGTATTTTTTGAACATATGCAACAAATTTCAACCTAGAAGTCAGCTCATGAGTGTCTGGGGTTTTTTTCCTCTCTCTCTTTTTTCTTCCTCTTATAATGCCAAAAGGCCTTAGAGCCAATCTAAGTGTAGCTGACATCAGCTTTGTGGTTCCATACCCAGAACAGGGTAAGGGGGGGACTTCAGTAAAAATTAGAATTTTCCCTCTAGGGTGATTCTCCTAGAATCTGCTGTCCTGGAGAGCTAAGAATCCTGGAGGACTCAGTATCTTCTCAGTTTTGTGTGAGGCAGGCAGGCAGACAAAATTAGAAAATCTTGCCTTTTGTCCTAAGAGTGTGTATTAGGTTTCAGCTCTGTAAACCATGCAAGAGCTGGCGGGAGCAGCAGGACCCTCACCTGCAGCCCTTCCTGCAAGTGCCTGTCCCCTGTTCCCACTGACGTGAGGCCACGCAGCGAGGAGTGGGGCTGGGGGGGCTTAATCTGCAGTGACTGCCTCCCTGGAGACAATCCAAGGCTGTGCCAAGGCTTGTGCTGGTGCCAGTTTAGGATGGGTGAGCCCTGAGTAAGTATATGCCTTGGACACCTCTCCTGACTTAACTTTTCTTGTTCCCTTCTTGCAAGATTTTCCATTTAGCAGAATTGCTCTAAAAAAAAAATATCCTGGAGATGTGATTCCTACTGCAAAATCTTGCATTTCATTTAAATTGCTACTGAAATTTATTTCCTTCTCAAAGCCTGTTGTGATATGCAGTCTACAATTAGTCAAGGAAATGGGTTATCCTTTCTAATTCCGAACCAGTTTAAACATCTTTCTCATGTATTTGGAAAAGGATATTACATAAAATATCAGTCTGCTATAAAAGGCAATAGTGCAGCAATACTTGTGACCATGATGTACTGAGACCATTGTTATGATGATCTCTTAGAAGTTCAAAACATACGAAAGTGAAAAGTTATTCTATACAGAAAGGGAACAAACCCCAAATAATATTTAAGTGATTTTTTTTCTTGTAAAAATATTTAAATTGACAGTAAACCATTAGTTGAAATATGAAAACTGACTGACATCTATCGCAAAACATGGCATTTTTGTAGTACTGTGTAAATTTGCCAAAATAAAGAGAGAAAATCAGTCCACATCAAAGAGAATTTTGTGTAAGTCAAAACAATACTTACATGCAGTTTCAAAAGTTCTTTGGAGGTTACTTATTCACTATGAAAAAATCTTCTCTCTGGAAAGACTTAATGGGCATAGAGATACTTGTGAATGTCTTCTCTCCTCCAAGAAAAACCAAACTTATATTTCTTGCAACTGGATGACCACTTCCTCCGAGATTTCCTCCTGGGGCTGTGGAGCCCTGTGAGATGTTCTCCCAGTTTTCCTGCTTAGCTTCCAGATCTACTGGAGGACAGAGAATTCATTTTTTCCCTTCATTACCAGTTTTCTCATCCCCGGACTCCTGTCACCCAAAAACTGCAAAGCAAAGCTGTGGAGATTATTTATTTAAATACTAGGACTAATCCTACTCAAAGTGGAATTAGCTGCTGTGAATGCCCCTGATTAGCAGCCTGGTGTCTGCGTGAGGACAGGAAAATGTCTGATAATTTAAAAAAAAAAAAAATCCTTATTTCCAAAACTCTGTCTCTTTTAGCTTAAAGTAATAGAATTTTTCTTTATCTTTTAACATTTTGAACTACCCTTTAAAGCTTTCCCTTTTTAATCCTCTAGCCCTCTTCCACCCCTCCCTAGACCAAAAAAGGAATCCCCCCTTAAAAAAAGGAGGAAAATAAAGCACTTTCTTTTGCAGGTATAAAAATTGTATTGCACATAATTTGAACCACAGTTGTCATCTGAGGAGCTCTTACCTCCCCAGACCCCTTGTGAGCTGCCTGCCTGTGCTTCTGCTACCCTTGGCTTTCTGCCCAAAGTTAAAGTACATGTTTAGTATCTTTTTAATATTTCATGTGTCTCCCATCTGGTGGGCCATGTTCTGGTGCCACAGGAGATGGACTGAATGATCTGAAGTTAGGTGGCCATTTCTCACTACGTAAGGGTATTATAAGCCAGTCTGATAATATACTGGAGGATTATTCATTAATACCTACCCAGCTCTTTCTTTTCTTTCAGGATCCTGTAATATTGCTCCACCAAACACTGCAACCCACATTTGGATTATTTTTCTTAACAATCATTATTCTATATTTATCCATACTGAAGTATATTTTTAGCCCATGTCTTTCATCAGTGAGAGGATCTGTGTCCCTTTAGACCCATTTCATTCTTCCCTGCCATTTGCCATATTTAGCTAACTGGCATTGCCATGTTACGACTTATCCTTTTGGGGATTATTATGCTACTGCAAAGGTTTTGCTGATGAACTATGGCATAAATTTTCTTGACCCTTAATTAATACAAAGCATTACATTTTACGGGTGGTTCAGGATGAAATAGGATTTCGTCTTCCTACCAGACACATCAAGGATATATGGATTTTAGAAATTAGAGACAGGCATGCATGCACTCTGCATAAAAAATATATTCCCAGGAACCAATTTCCTGGTGGCAAATTATTGGCTGAATATATCAGTACAGATGGCTGTCTAAAATGCAATAATGCTAGGCATGTGTCACCATGATGTGGGAACTCATTCAGAAATGGAATACTGCAACATTGGAATAAATAGATATGTAACTGAAATTACAGATTGTGGAATACAGGATGGGCGCAGGCAGCTGCTGCTGCTTGGTGCCGAGGCTCTAAGTTCCCTTCCTAGGAAGCAGAGATCTCCATAGGCATTTTGTCATGTACTTGGTGCAATTTCAGCTCTTAATTGTCTATTACAAAATGGAGAAGAAGTTAAATTAAAAAAAAAAAAAATCAGTGTTTGGCATAGCCACAAGCTGATTCTTGAGGTCCATCACCATCACTACAAGCAATAAGGAACCAAGCCAGATGGCTTGGTCTGCCTGAGGTCAGGAGATAACCTAAGTGTTCTGGATATCCCAGATTTTGAAGAAATTTCTTTTAGTAATTAGATTGAGATTTTTTGGTTTACAAGTGTAATCTTTGCAAAGGCTAGATGGACATGAAAACACAAACCCACTGAAACTCTTTAAATGGAAGAGGAGAAGGAATTCTTTTCTCAATCTCCATATGTTTATATTTTGGATACAAGTTGTAGTTTTATGTTGGTAGAGGAAAAAGATCCAGTTTTCACTTTGTATTTTTTTGCTTCTTAACACATCATTTTAGGCATCTATAAATGCTATGAACCCCATAAACACAGAAATAACTCACAGTTCTGAAGCAATTGTTTGAAATCTTGAAAGGTCTACTTCAAGGGCCACATGAGAAATTTTGAGTTTACAAGAAGCCCTCTTGGATTTTCAGTAAAAAAGAATAATGGGGCACTTACAGCTTTTAGACTTGACTGCATCTCATGCTCTTCAGTGACACCACACAATTGTTCATGATTTGCTGTAAGAAATGTAATGATTTTTCTTTAATTCTTTTCTATTGAATTTTTGTACCCTTCCTGTGCTACAATAGAATTAAAAAGGGGAAGAGAGATGAGACCTTGACAGTTGTGGCATTCTAGTACATGCATAAAATTTCTTAACTTTTCACCCTTTCAAGATATGTAAAAATCTTCTTGTCTTTACCATATGTCCTAAAAACACATGCCATGTACATTGCCACAATGATGTGTACGTGGCAAAGGACTTTGCTTGTCTATGAAACAGGTATTAAGCCTAAAAACCCTGAAGATTATGAGTTTGCTTTGATTTAATTTGAATAGTGATCAGAGAGCAAATCAATGGTGTTTCTTTGTATGGATCTATTAACCACTAATATCCTTATGCCAAGGTGTCTTCCTCAAGGCTGTTTAAATGCAAAAGCTCCCTAAAGTACAAAGATCACACTATTCTCTCTTTAGCAGACTAATTAGAAATGTTATTTGTAGGCCTGTCAATAGACGCTGAAAATACAGATATTTGGCATTAAATTCAACTTTCAGTGACAGATTCACGCAATTCGTGGGCATCCAAAGTGTTGCACTGAGAGCAGAATTTTGCTATCCAACTTTGCCTAGAATAAAACTAGCTCTTTGGATCAATATAATTTTTGAAAGATCACAAAAGGATTTCAGTACACCAAAGATGTTTTAAATTTTGTTTTAACATTTAACCAAGCCAAGAGTCCTCTCAAAAGCTGAAATTTCTCTCTTTCCTTCACTCCCTAAGACCTGCAAAAGTTTGTTCTTGGAATGTAAAAATATAAGATGAAAACCTGAGAATTCGTTATGTATTTGGGGAATAGCAATTATAATTGCTTTTCTCACTCTCTTTTCTTGTTTGGGCTTACTTGTACATGCGCCTGCTAAATATGGTACATGTATTTCACTCAGATTAGAAAGCAGGCTGACCTTCATAACCATGTGTACTTATGCTCTGCCGAAGGGTAAATACATTTTAGTGGAAGACTCTTCTATTCAGTTTGGTAAACCCACTTCATGCTGTAAGAAACATGCAATTTTATTTTCACGTGGAAGCCTTTTTGATGAGAAAGGAAGGGAGATTAATCAGTTCCAGAAATCCACAGTTATTAGTCCATTTTAAATATAGAAGTTATTCAGTCTGACAGATTTTTCCTTAATTTTTAAAATTAATAGTACATATAAGTGTTGAACAATAGTAGAAGAAATACCACTCTCATTTCCTGTGTAATAAAATAGATGTTTTGTTATATTTTTTTTAATTCAGTTTTTAACGGTAAGAGACGGATTTATATTGAGTTGACAAAGGCCTTGATAAAGTAGAAGTGGGTCAAAAAATGTTTACTGCTACTGCCAAATCACCACTATTACTACTTATCTAAATACATTCCTGATTTATAAGAGCTGCCCCCAGCACAATTTCTTAGTTGGCCTCACAGTTGGATTAAATCTTACTAGACGATTGACTGTATGTTAACTGAGAGGTGGTTAAATCTCTTTTATGAGGCATGGACACATTAAAGGTTATTTTCTCAATTCTTGAGAGACATTTTCTCAAATGTCTCTCAAAAAATGTAGGGCTTTTAAAGAGATCTTTGAGAGAGCTTACACTTTAAATGGTGGCTGAACTGAGAAACTGCTAAAAATAAACAAATGAAGAAAACCAGGAATCTGTGCTGGTGCGTGCGTTTTCCTCCCCAGCACGTGCTCATGCCCACACACAGGCACAAACTGCCGGATGCATCCTCACCTGAGATAAACTTCCACAGTTTCCAAAGCCACTCACGCTATGTTGATTCATCTGTGGTGGTAGTTTGAAAAAGCTTAATGATACCCTCACTAAACAACAGCATGAGCAAGGAAGGAATTTAAAGTTGCTGCACTCACTCTGAAGCAGACTTCCTTTGCCTCTTTACTTCTAAAATAAAAAGTTTATCACTTGGATGTAACCCCACATTTGCATTAGAAGTGACCATTTCAAATTAGGAAGCACGTGTTTCCATTTAAAGGCAAATTGGTAGGAAGAAGGAAAGAGCCTGCCTGCATTATTTAAAGCTTGGCTGAGATATTTGCAGATTTATTAGGAAAAAAAGTACAAGCGGTGTGTCCCTCCATGTTCCAAAGGACTTCATGCTTTCCTCTTGGCTTTCACGGGCACTTTGCCCAATTACAGGATAGGGCTCTGAGGTCTCTAGTGCAGAATGAAGGCTAAATTCAATTGTTACATGTTGAGACACTGTGGACTCCAGTCCAAAACGCTTCTGAAACATTTACTACATTGCTGATTTATTTTCCTTGTGGGCACAATTCTCTAACTGCCCTGGAAGCTCACAGCTGCACTGTGTGACTGGTGACAATATTTGTACTGCTTGTAGGGCATTCTGCTGTATTCTACCCCACTGTTCCAGTGACTTACTGCATGTCAGGATCCATCATATCCATCCTAACTTTTAACAAATTATTGCAGTCCTTCAGGTTGGTGGGTTTCCTAGAATTCTCTTGCTGGCACATTTTGGAAAAAAGAGAGAAATCCTTAGACTGTATATTATTGGTGCCTCCTGTGCTCTTGACCTAGGAAGCAAAATATCTGAACGACTAAAGACAAAAAGAATTTCCTTGTCTCAAAATATGTAACCTAAAAATGCTAATAATCATAAAAGCAAAAAGCACATTTTTGTGCTCATTTCATAGCAATTACATGTTTTATACCACAGCCTACCCACAAGATTTTTATTTTCATAGGTGAAGACAGTGTGAACCTATCATGTCTCTCAGTAATTTTACAGTGATTCCCTCTGTAGGAATCTTAATGTCACACACCAGTGACTAGTGCAATCACTTGTCTCCACTGATATTCATAAGTATTCCATCAGAAGGTAAAATTACTATACAGTGCCTTTTTTTGACAAAACTTTGCAAAGCTTTCATCCTCAGGGAATATATTTCTGACTTTATTTTATGCTTTAAAGTGCAGGGATTGACACTTGTCATTTCAATGTAGCAGGTAGAAGTGAAAAACTTTTAATCCATACCACAGTGCAACCTTTTCCTGAAAATGCTTTTTATGGCAGTAGTGAGCTTTGCTTGGTTGTCCAATGCAGGAAGAACTTCCTCAGATTTATGTATTTCTCGCCTTTTAATCTCTGCACTTTCTAAAGCAGCGGGACACAGCTGGGTCAGATCAGACTTGTTGGTCCCCAGTTTAGGATCTCATTTGGCCATCTGATCTCAGTATTCCTCGCATCATGCTTTAGAAAAGGTGTCCCACCTGCAGAGGCACAGAAGTTGGGTGTGCACACAATTAGAATCTGTCCCTCTGAAATCCAACAGGAGCTACTCCCAGCTTGGCTTATGAGAAGATCACCTATATAACTCTGGAGAAGATGAGGCTACCACAAAGCTTTGGGGGGAATTGCATTAACTAGCACAAGTCAGAAATCAGTGGTTGTGATTTCTCTGACTGTGGCCTGGGATGCTAGTCCGATTTAATGGAGAAGAAAAGAAGAAATTGGTCGAACAGACCTGACGTGAATTTCCAAAATAGCTCTTAGCCAATGGTGTACTGCTGTAGCAGCATAACAACAGTCACAGTGTTTTCCAGAATGTGAAAAGGAAGAGCATTTCTTTCAGAAGACAGAAATTACTGGTGCGAAACAGAAACCTGGATGACGTAAAATCCCGGAAACTGAGGTGTATCTGACAGCACAAGACTTGTTGAGGCCCAATCTGATTCAGAAACCATAATTTGCCAATTCATACACCCCAGGAAAATGAGTCTGTCATACACGCTAGAGCGCCAGCAGCATTTTGGCTTGTGATTCTCTTCTGCCAGAGGGAGCCGCGGTGTGAGATGTGGGATCTTCCCAGCGCCAGAATGTGCTCCTGGCCCTGGTTCATGTCATGATCGACCTGCACTGCCACGTCTGCTCGGACACCAAGGTGAGAATGAAGCCTGAAATAAACTGAATAGAAAAATCAGGCAAAGCTCCACAGTGGAAAGAGCAAGGAAGTGGAATTTTGGTTTAGAACAGAGTAGAATAAAATATTTCAGTTTGTAGAGGCCTACAGTGACCATCAGGCCCAACTGTGTGATCGCTTCAGGGCTGTCCGTGCTGCATCAAAGGTGTTTCTTGGGGGAAGTTTGGGCTAGAATTGTCTAAGCTCTCCGATGTGGGAAGCAAGTAGGACAGCTGGCAAAGGCAGTGCATGTGAAGTTCCCCCTCTAGGCCTCACTGAGGCTTTTATCAGAAAGCTATATGCATGTCTAGCTTTAGTTACTGGATGGTATACAGAGACAAGGCAGGTGTACAACATTTATTTTTAGATGGCTTCTGAGAAAAAAGGAGGAAAGCTGCATGCGGCAAAATTTTACTCTGGCAGCACAACATAAAAATAATTTGCTTTCTGTCTGCAAACAAATTTAAATCCTTATTTTGCCGTATTAAAAACAATGTAAAATGAACAGTTAGCATAAATAAGTCTCACTGCTCAGTGGACCTTCAGCTACATGTGATAAAGAACGTAGATGCCCATATGTTTAGATGCTGCAAATTGAATATTTAGCCAACTGGTCCCTGGAATAGAAGCAAAAATCTAAAGTTAAGTGCTTGGACCCTTTGATCAGCACACAAGCATGTTGAAAGGGCTTGTTGAAAAAAAAAAATGTCCCTCACAGCAAAGTAGAGACCTGTCCACTTGAAAACAGCAAGCAAAGGGCATGGCCTTTATTTTGTTCTTCCCACAAGACCCATGTGGGAATGGGTCCATTCTGGCACCCATGGAGGTGGCCTTGTTCCCCTGGGGTCCAAATCCAGCCTGGTCCCACTGGGAGGAGGGATGATGTGGGCACCAGGCAGCAGTGCCAGAGGTGCAGGAAGAGGAGAGAGTGCTGCTCTTGCTGTGTGGGGGAGTGACTCACAAGTTCATATTGCAGCACAAGTGAACGCAGAAATCTCCCATGGGAAAAATTCGCTTTGTGCCTCTTGGAGCTGCAGGAGGCAGCAGGAGAAGCAAACTGGGTGCTTTGGATGTGTGAGCAATGGTGTGGGGCAGCCCCCCAGGGATCCTGCACCTCTAGACTCTCAGTACATTCCTCTGCTGCAGTTTTACTGCCTTGGGGCTTCCTCAGCTGCTGAAGTATCCTCAGCTTCTCACTGCTTTGGTTGCTGTGATGGAAATCACAGAAGGATGCAGCCATAGTGACAATTTCTTAATTGCCTTTCTTCTGTGGTCACA
This sequence comes from Dryoscopus gambensis, assembly GCA_013389985.1. Lineage (NCBI taxonomy): Eukaryota > Metazoa > Chordata > Aves > Passeriformes > Malaconotidae > Dryoscopus > Dryoscopus gambensis. Next base: position 86,009 of record WEIT01036824.1, on the reverse strand, counting down.
GCTTGCTGAAATACTCCTCCAGATTATGGGAGCAGTGGTAGTCAGATTTGGAAAGGAAGTCTGTGTGGCTTTGAGAAATTTGCAGCTAATAAAACGATAATCAGGAAACTAAGAGAGAAAGATGACTACAGATCTGACTATTTGATGACTAATCTGGTAGTGTTGGGAGACATGATTTGTGGATTAAGCTCAGTGGTAATCTCTGGTTATGAAAACTGAAAAACAAAGCTAAATTGCCTGTATTTTCAGAATGAGAAAGAGGAAATATTGATGGTGGCATTCAAGAGTCACAAAATATCCCTACAATATAAAAGTATATTAATAAAATGCTGGCTGTACTGCAACTGCCAGCTTCAGGTGATGCACATGTGGCTCTGGGAGAGGGGAGTGTAGAGTCCAGATCTTGAACCAATTGTCATGAACCACAGAGAACAGATACTTAGCATGTGTAAAACAACAACAGCATCCAGCTCCATTCAACACCTTGACTCCAATAATTGCTCTCAACTACAATTGCTTGTCTTGCTGAATTACCTGTTTCTAACAAATACGGAATAAATTGTGTTTGGAATCAAAATATAATTAAACAGTCAGTTCTATGAGTTCAAATATAACTATTCCAGTGAAAAGATGGAATATTTTATGTTTACTGAAAGAAGGCCTTGGAACAGTAAGATATTTCTGAAAAGCCAAACTGATCTCAAGAAATCCCCAAGATATGATCAATTTACGTTGAACTCCCAAGCCGTATCAGGCATTGCACTGCTTCTTGCAACCAGAGATTATTCTAGAGAGCATTGAGACTAGATTTTTGAAGTTTCTTAGATGTTTACTTCCCACTGATTTCACAAGAAACATCTGTAAGTCTTGATTTCAAAGGCAGATCATCACCTACCTGCTTCAGCCAGTGTGGTTCTAAATTCCCTGCACATAAAAGCTGGGGCAGGATTGAGAAACAAACCCAAACTCCAAATGCTCTGTAAAATCCTTTTGAAACATTCATTTTATGTCTTTTAATAAATAATTGCAGAGAAGTAGCATGCCAGAACCTGATAACCTGCAGATGTGACGGTATCAGAAGCAACCTGCTGAAACTCCAGGCTTTTCCACATATTTGAACTGCATATCCTCCCCAGTTTGATACCTATTTCCCTGTAATTCATTTTTCTCAGACTGAGAAGGAGAAGGTTTCTTAACAGAAATTATTTGCTTACAGTTATGAACGAACCTTGGGAGCTTAATCTTGTTACTGCAGTTTTCATGAAGGCACAGTATCTCCTTTGGCAACTCATCTGTTAATGGTTATTGGACTATGCTGCAAAAAAATAAAATTAAATGGTAACCTTATACATTTGCCTTTTTGATGGGGCAAACATTGCCAAACCTTGTTTCTGTTTCTCTCTTCAGTTAGACTAGTTTTTAGTACTAGGGAAGCTCAACTGATTGCAATCAAACATACATAAGCAATTTGCAACATGCATGTCTACACATCAGGGAGAAAATCTTCAGTTAGTGCATATTCAAGATGTTGTAAGCCAAGATATGTTAGGGCAAGAAAGAAATTTGCAGGACTCACAAAACTATTCCAGGCACCTGGTAAATAGATTTATAGTCTCAGACACAAAGGGGAATGATAAGCTATAGGCATTTTGAAGTCATTCTAGGGGGTCAACATCCTATTACTTAGATGTATATATGAAACAGACCAGCAATACACTGACACACCAAAGAAAAATGTTATGCTAGAGCTCTTCTTTTTAATTAAATACAGAAAAATAGTTATGTGAGCCTCTGCAGGGATCTTTTCCCCTTTTTTTGGTAAAATATTGAGAAATCAGTTTGTTTAAACGTTAAGCTGTTCATAGGAAAGTAAAACCCTGGAGGTTAGAGAAAGTGTTGTCACTCAAATCTGTTCTCCCAAAGAGCAATTACTGTAGTCATTAATGTGCCTTGTTCCAAAATCTAGTCTGACATTAAATACTGCTTGAAATGTTCAGAAGACAGTTAAAAGGTAGGAATGGATCATTTTCTCATGCAACATGTGCTGAAAAGCTTCCCCGTGCATTCAATCATCTGGCTTCACAAATCCTAGTGGTACCCTTCTGAAGCTGTTATGGAACATATTGGTTGCATATTTCATTTGTTTCTGGCAAGAATAATTAGATGAATGTTTAATTAGAAGTGATTTTCTTTCATGAATCATGGCCAGCTGACTGAAGGGTTGATGACAGTCCATATTAACCAATAATACATACATCAGAATAACTCTGACTTGCTCGTATAACAAAATTATAGGTATTTTAGAAATGCCCTAGCAGAAGGAATAATCCCCAGTCAGTATAAATCTAAGATTCACTGAAGTTGACAGGACTACTTTATTAGAAACCTCCTAAGAATCTGGGAAAATTTACTGCAATATTATTCAGAAAGATTCCTGCTTTGCTGTGCTCTCTGTCTTGGATTCAAACCCCTGTGAGGCAAAACACAATTCCCCTTCATGCCTCTCCCAGCACACAGCTTTGTCCACACATTCCCACTCCTTCTGTCCTGTTCATCTCTCCCACCTCGGGATGCTTGTCCTCCATCCTCCTGCACCCCTCCTATCCAGAAAAAACACCTGGTCCTTCATCCCCTACAGGTAAATATGGCTCTGCAGCCGCATGACCAGGACAAACTCACCCTGACCACTCCTGCCATCCTCTCACTGTGCAATGGCATCATGGGGCTGGTGGGATGCAGGGCAATAGTGCGTGAAATGACACAGAAGATCTTCAGGAGAGGGACCCTAAAGCTGCCCGTGGTGAGGGCAAGCAGGATCTGCAGGGAGCTGAATCTCTGCAGTCCCTGCGCAGGGTTGCTCCCACAGTTTTCCCCACACTTGTGTACGGAAAATGGCCGACTCTTTGGCAAAACTGATTTTGACAGCTTTTGATGCATTTCTGTGGCAACTCAGGAATCTTTCATAACCAGTTCTTTCTATAAACACCAAGTAAAACACGTCTATTTTTTCAGAATGCTGGAAACTTCATCTTCTTTTGTGAAGAAAATTCACTTATTTTACATCCCACACTTCTCCCAATTTTTCCAATTAACCTTACTAGTTATAGTTAGTAGGACCATACTTACACATTCATTCCCAACCATTACCAATTACTTTGGACCATGGAATGTTTGCTTGCTCTGGGGTACCAGCAAGGAAACAGTAATTAACTGAGATAGTTGTTGCTTTCCCTTGAAAGCCAAAGAATAGGATTATGCTCTCAATAAACTAATAGGCTTAAATCAATTCAATGTAGTTAACAGGAACCCTTGATAACAGGAAGACTGCTCCAAGCCTTCACTGTGAACTTTTCCCATTACTTCAAAACTGCAGACAATGAAGATAAATGAAATTTCAATTCTGCAGTTGCAATAGAAAGGGCCAAGGATAAAGTACGCCAAGAGTCAAAGACTAGGTTGAATGATCATATTCTAATTAACGATCATTATAATTCTTCTGACTCTGGGAGTGTCTCAAATGCTGAACAGATGGACACCTCAGAAAGAAAATAGCTTTAGCTGCTATGTTTTAAATTGCTGCTGCTTCCCTTTCCATCCTCTTTTAAAGAGTCACCCAGCTGATTAGACCTGTGGGTTCAGCATCTTTCAACAGGACGTCGTGCTTCACTCTGTCTCTACAGGAGATATTGGGTGACTCACTGGCACATCTTTTCTTGTAAAACAAGGATTTCCAGGGTAATCCAGCTGGACAGCATAAAGGCAGACAAGAATTGATACTACATGACTAAGGCATCAGTGGTGAAGACCTGAGATCTCATCCATGATTTTAAAGTTGTATATTGTCCTTCAAACAACGTAAAGTAAAGAAAAATGTTCTTATAGGTACCAGTGCCCACTGGTCTGTGAGTTTCAGGTGAAGAGAAGTGACTCCTTAAAGCCTCACCTGAGGTGACTGAAACCTTGGCAGACAGTGGCCCTCCCCTCACATTCTCAGTTTCTTTCCTGTCGCTACCCAAAGTGACACCTGTTTAGGATCCTACTCAGAGCTCCTCAAGGGTCCAAGCACTTCACCTGGGTCTTAGTCCTTTCTTTTTGTATTTATTTGTTAACTGTGAACCTCTTACAGGACCTTTAGCTCCTTTAGCTCCTTTAGCCTGAAGTTTAACTCACACCTCTAACCTGGGACGAGTAGCCTGGTATTCAAAAATAGTCTGCCCATCTTACTCTGCAGTAGAATACTGTCTGTCCATCTTACTCACTATAGAATTGCTCTTTTTTTTTCAGTGTCTGTTTTTTACCATGTCTGCTTTTACAGAAACACATTTCCCCTCCTTCCTTTGATTTGCCTGCTGGCTGTTTGGGTTTCAGTCTCTCTAACTGTTGGCCAGATACTGTCTGCTTGTACAAAATCCTTCTATTCAGTACTCAATTTCTGTGGAATCAGGAAATTTCCCCAGTAATACTAAATACAATCCCTGGTTCCTTGCATGTGAAATTGGATGAGGAACAGTTTGCTACTCCACAGAAGTTTTGGGAAAGTTAATTAATAAATATTGGGAAAAACTTAAAGTTAGTGGGATAATAATAAATAAGTAACACTGAAATTATTAAAATCTTAATGTACACCGGTCTGAAGGCTGAAACAAAGCCAGGGCGAAGAGTGTTGTGACAAGGCTACAGCATGGAGCAGAAGGGCAGCTGGGAGGAATACAGAACTGTATTGAATAATTTTTGGAAGGGTGTCTCGTCCCATGAATTCACAAAAGTATTGCCATATGAATCTGATCAAGGTTTTGCTTCTTGTCAGCTGCAAGAGGGATGAGGTAGGGAAGCTCCCTACAGTGATTTACTGCTTCTGCCTAATTTTTTTTCGTAGATAGTGGGGAGGGAGGAGGGAGGGCTGAAATGGAGGGCAGTGATCTAAAATACAAACAACCAGCACAATTACATAGCTTTATAAGGTTAACCTAGCTCTGCCTTCAGACAGAAGGGAGTCAAAAGAACTTTATTGCCTTAGATTGCCTCTGTCTACAAATCTTAAGCACATTTAACTCCACCCTGTCTTCTAGGCAATAAGTAACTGTATTAAGTACATACATTTAAAGCTTAAGTTAAGGTAGGCCCAGAAACCACCCACTGGTTAATTGCTCCTATGCATTATTAGGAAGAGGACTTGCTCGTAGGAAACCTTAAGGTCTTGCAGGGATTTTGGAGGAGTGGTTTTTGTTTTGGTTTGGTTTTTACTTTTTACAGTAAGTACTTTTTGCACATTCTAGCCTGACAAGAAGCATGTCTCAATAGCGAGGTTAAACAGGTACACAACAGCCACACCAACAAATGAGCTGCTGGTGCTTCTTCAAGCTGCTGCTGAAATAGTGATTTAAATTCTCTGAAAGAAGATACTTTAGCTTACCACGTCCAAGTAAATTAATATTTTTATGGCCAACTTTCCCCTATGCCAGTAGAAATACAAATATATCTAAATAAAGCTGGCTGGAGTCGAAAGGCACGGTTGCTAGGTAGCCACTGTCATGATAGTGAAGGTACCACTGAAGCACAGAGAGGTGAGTCCCTTGTAATTGCAGAGATCCATTTTTCATTCTCCTTGAAAATGAGTTTTTATTTTTTTTCTGTACAGATGACAAGATCACCAGCTCAGCAGGAAAAAGTCTGCAGAAAAACACAAGCATGAGGCTTTACTGTGTCTCCCTGTGGAGACACGAGGATTTTTCAGATGCGCCCTAGAAGTGGGTGGGGAAATGGGTGAAGGAGCCCATGCACTTTAATTACGGGAGAATGGTTAGATGTGATAACAACAGGTGGCAAACAAGCACTGGTTCTAACTTCCAGTGCTTCATGACTGCCAGTACTAACTGATAGAGCAAGGGTGAGAAATTACTAGAGCATAAATCTGGTTGTCCTTGTTTCAAGAGCTACAGAAGCAGCTGTGGCCTGTGGCCCTCATGTAAATCCTGCCTTCTGAGGTTCTCCTTTGCTCCTCTGGGCAGCGACAGTGTTAAAAGAGAGTGGGGTACCTGGCTGCGAGAAGAAATGCTGCTAATCAAATCACACCTCAGCTTAAACCCTTTCTGGGATCTTTGGTGTAAATGGGTAACAGCTAAACCACAGGCTGGATAGAAATTAATTCCCTTTTTAAGAATCACATTAAGCCCATGGGGCTGGGAATATGTGAAATCACTGCAAGCTATTTACTTTGATCCTGCTAAAGTCCTCCTTGGGGCAGGGGGTGAGGGAATAGGTGTGCTGGGGCTCTGGCAAGCTACAGAACTCATCCTCTGGACAGTGGAGATAACTGTACTCATTGCACTAAAAGGGAAATGAGATACAGGGAAGATTGACTGGCTTTCTCATAGATGGACAGAAAGTTTGCAACTATATGAGGAACTGAAACCAGCCCCAGATGGATCTTGTAGCACAAGCAATTATTTCTATTTATTTACAGTTTGTGTGCAAGTCACATTTTATGATATGGTCTTAAGAGACGGCTGCTTTTTTAAACATTTACCAACTGAAACGATAAACCGTAATTGCTCTGGTACAGAACTCCTTACTTTGCAACTCAGTTAAAAAATAAAATCCTACCCTATCTCTTGGGGTGTGAAAGATTCAGTAAGATTTCACCCAATGGAAAGATGAAAACAATGTGTGAATAACAACTGCAAGGAGTCAGGGATCCCTTTGCAGAGAATGTTTTGCACAGGCACACTGTAAATGTTATGATGAGGTCCAAGGACAAGATGGATAGGATGGAACTATCAAATATTTTTTCTCCTGATGACTTAATACCAGCAAGACAGTTGTAATATATACAAGGTAGTTTCTCAATCTCCTAAGTCTGCTGTGGGGATAAAAATTGCCATATTTTAAGCAGCAGAAGTTGTACATTTCAGGTTTGGGGTCCTGTGTGTAACTCTGGATGAGCAGTTGGAGAAACTGAAACTTGTTATTCATCACCTTCCAAATTTCAGCAGATTATATGGCAAAGACTGGAAGTTATGCAGGAGGGACACTTCAGTCTTGGGGTTCAACTGGACTTTCAAAGCTTTCCCCAGTGGCACTGTTTGGTTGGATTTTTTATATTATCCTGGCACTATGCCCCCATCTTACCTGAAAAGACAACTTTTGGGTCAGAGAAGTGTTGTTTCCACTCAGCCCATGGTTTTCTGAAAAGACAGCAAACAAGCCTGACAATTATTTCTGAGTCAACTGTAAGACCACAAACATTTGACCCACCCAGTCCTAAAAGTTTAGCAGGATTTGCTTGAGAGCAAATGGGTTTCAATTAGGGTCTTGCAAGGCTCTTTAGGAAGCAGTGTCTCCATCCTGCCAGTGTAGCAGCTAGGTGCAGCATCTGGAGGAGACAGAAGGCAGAAGTGCCACATTTTCATTTTGGGCACATCCAAAAAAATCTTGAGGACTTGCCCAACTCCTCTGGGTGGAGATAACTGTGACTTCACCACCGTGGTGCTCTATCCATGTTGTGATTGAACTGTGTGTTTCTTGCTGTAAAGGGGAAAAGAGGAGACAAGAAAAAAGCTAGGATAGTGCATCCTCATGGACTGTAGAATGGTTGTTCAAGATGCCCAAAGGGATACACACGGCTTCGGTGAAGGGTGGCTGCAGATGCCTATAAAGCTACTTGAAACAGATAAATGTTTAAGGCTTTAAGCTGACAGAGTGTGTACCCTGACAGTGGGACATTTACTCAATAAACACTTGGGAACAGCTGGAAAGTCTTGCCCAGCATTTCAGGGGGCCTTAATTTCTTGTCAGTTTGCAAAACTCCCTGGTTGACTGGCATGTGGGGAGTTAATGAAGTCACTGCTCAGTTAGATTAGTGGTTTTATCAGCTTAGTGTCAATCTTTAGTTGAGACAATGGTTAACCACTTATCTCACTAGAAGTGTGAGGTGTGGCCTCATGGGCAGTTATTTTCACAGGAAATAGTATCCAGAGCAAATACATTGATTATGCAGCTCCAGCAGATGATTCAGCAAACACAGATAAGCCTCATGCCCTGGTGAAGGCATGATGGAGAGGAGAGCTCATAGTTCTCCCTGGTGTGTGCTGGTCAAACCTATGACTTAATGAGCAGGCAACCCCAGTTTATCAGTGTCGTTGATCTCTAGCACAGCATTAAAGCAGTCATTCAGGGAATACTGAGTTTTCAAAGCACTGTAACACACTCATAAAATAATGCTCACAACATGACTAAGAGCTAAATAAGCCCTATCAGTATTTTATGGCTGGTGAAAATAAGCAGAAGAGGAACAGAATCATGCAGCTCAACACCCAGGAAAGAGGTCTCCAGTCCCACCCAGCTTGGTGCTCACCATCTCTGGAATGTCCTGCCAGCATGGGACTGCCCTCTGCTCTCTGTCTCTCGGTTGTGGGCCTCAGATAAAAGAAATAAATAAGACAAAAATGGCCTCAACAGTGTCGGTGACACCTTGGCACGAGTCCTGCTGTGGGTCCCAGGCAGCCTCCCTTCTCCTCTGAACCAAGGTCACTGCCTTCATCCCAGGGCTTGTTTCTAATACCCCTGAGCCCTGATAGTGCCATGTGTGGAAATTCACACTTCTGGTGCTGCAAAAGCTGACTGGAACATGTCTCGGCGGGACCACAGCTTTTTCCTTCATTCTGATGCTCCCAGCAGAATAATCTCATTTCCAGAGCTCTGTGAAGTATAATATCAGCATCTGAAAAAAAGGCAAGCAGATGCTGATAGCTGAGGATCACACATGTGGTGGCTTTGTGGTCTTCTCACGGGTAGGAAAAGACGTGATTTCCTGTGGGATCACCTCCTGCACAGCAGTGCTGAGCACTTCCAGAAGGAGATGCCCCAGCTGCAGAGGAACAGCCATCGGCTGCTCCCTGCCAGAGCCGCTGGTTGTCTCACGTTCCCCTCCAGGGGAAGCGATTGATTACCCCGTCACATCTGGGAAACTCTCTCCACCCAAACGCGCATTTTGAAGAAAGTATCTTTCTGATCAAACAGTGCCTCCTCAGATTACTGTCAATCAGAATCAGCTTTCTCTGAATGAGCCTGATGCTGCCTGACAGGGAGCGATCAAATTTCTCCCAAACCGCTTGGACAAAGTGGAAAAGCATTGCGGGATTTGACAGCAGCCTCAGCGACAAACAGCTCATTTTATAGGGACTTGTTAACCATGATAAATCTTTGCTGAGCGGATGCACAGGTGACCAGCTGCTTGTCAGGCTCCCAGTGGAATAATTTTAGGTGAAGTATGGAGATTTCTACTTAAGAAACAATATATATTATAGGTATTTTGCATGTTTGATCCTCAGAAACAATTATAAAATGTGACAGCAACATTTGTCTGGGCTTGTGGGATAAATTCTGTGAGTCTGAATTCATAGGAAAGATTATAGGAAAAAACTGCTGCTAGTTAAGATGAAAAATCTGTCCTCAGTCACCAAGACATTAGTGATTACTAAGGCTAAAATCTGAAATCAATGCAGAGTCTCTTTTAGGAGTGTCTTTAGCTAGAGGTATTTATTTTCTATTTACCGGCTTCCATATAGCCTTCCACAACACTGGGAAATGCACTACCAAGGAAAAACTTTCAACCAAAATAGGAGATCTCTGAACACTGGAGACTGGAGCTTTCTCAGTAGCAAGATGCAGAACATGAAACTCACCTCACAGCAGGTAACAGTGATTTTTAAACTCACCATACTTAGAATTAATAAACATCTTCTTGCCATGATTTAGCTTTTAATAGAAACAGTTGTTCACAGGCACAAATAAGAATGACAAAAGACAGCTAGTAATTATTACCAACACAAGAAATGTTTGCATTTAGCTAGGGAGAAAGGAAGAAATTCTCATTGATACTTGCATATAATTCTGGCAATTAGACACCATGTCACTAATTACCTACCTTTATAGGATTTTAGAACAATTTTCTAATCTCTCCCCATCCTACATCCTAATTAGCTCCTACTTCCCTGTCGTTGACTCCCAACTGTAAGAATCATCTTAAGCGAGGACAGCCAAATTTCAGACTGCTTCCTCTAGCAGCTTGTCATAAAGGCTTGTAATAATGTCACATTTTGCTGCATCCATCAGCGTTATGCAGATGTTTGCCATCAGGTACTAGCCAGCTCTCCACACTGCCGAGTGTCCTGCCACTAGTTCTAGGCAACATTTATAGAATACATTTTCCTCTGCCATAGCAGCATAATAACGGGTTGTGAGCGCAGACTTTCAAAATTAAATCCTTCCAACAGGAAACTTCTTGACAGACAACCCCCGGGTGAAAAAATTAATGAAATCTGAGATTTTCAAATCTTTCACAAATGATGGGCAAGGATGGTCATAATCCTGTAGTTATAGAGCTTGTTGATCTTCTTGTAGAAAACATGCATGCCTCATTTTTAAAATGAGGCAGCCAGCAATGGCTGGGGGTCAGAGAGTTTGTGGGAATGCCTGCCAAACCCTTTTTGTTTTTTTTTATCATTGATGTATCACTTTGAAATAAATGTTAGTTAAAAAAAGTCACAGGTTTTGGAAATGAGTTGCTGGGATTTGCTTAAATTACAATAAAAAGAAAAAAAAAAAAGGTCTCAGCAGAATTGCCTGCCCCTAGAATACTAATTTAGCATTATTATGAGTGAACTGTGAAGGTCAAGGGTGCAAGACAAGGCACTGAGTGAGTGGAGTGGGCGAGTTGTACCTCCCAGTAATAAAGAAGCTCAACTCAGACAGTAAGTGATTATGAAAGTGTTTCGTACACTCTAGAAACCGAACCATAACCAAATGTGCAAGAACGACTCCGGTACTTTCAGTATTAGTCGTATACTCTTAGATATGAATGCAAAAATGAGTCATCACACTTGAACATCTTTTCCCCTCTTAAAGCAATTTACATACATTGATAAAAGAAGCCTATTTTTAATAGCAGAAACCCATATACATTTTTTTTTTGTATAGGTGGCAATTCCACCATGTGAGCTGATGGTGCAGGTGGCAGTCCTGGGCCCTCCCAGGGTGGTTGTGGCCTCTGGGAGCTTCTCCCTGACTTCTCCACGCCCTTCCTTGCAGCATCTCCCCAGTGGAGTCGCACAGTGATGGTGTTTGCTCTTGGAAGTATTTGAGCTGTCATAGCTGCATGCTGTGGGATTTAGTGACACAGGTCTCTTTGCAAAGGTGCTCAACAGTAGCTCAGCTAAGCAATCCTGGCTTCCCTCCGTAGTGCCTTTGGCAGGATGAAAGTGCCTTACATGGGAAGGCTGCACGGTGCGCAAGTCAAATGGTGACACTCTTCCTGAAGTCAGCTGTCATTACAGGCCCCTTTCTTAAACTTGAAACTTTCTAAGGAGACAGATGGAGGTTGCCTGGGAGGTTCTGTCACATTTTGGACAATAGAAAAGCCAGTTCCCGGTCGCGCTTAGATTCCCATGATTTCGGTAGTAGTTCCAATACTGAACTACTGTGACAAACATGAGATCCCAGCACGTAATGCGCACTGCACCAGGGTTTGGAAGCCTGCCTTTGGTTTCAGCATGGCTCTTACTGTTTCACCCACTTCTTTGCCTTTCCCTCATGCCCTACAGAGACTGGTGCATAGCATGAGGTATGGGGCCTTTGCCATTGGCCCTAAGTAGGCCAAGGAAATCCACTCTGCTGTACCAAGATCCCTGACAAACCCATCAGGAGAAGGCAAGGCGCATGGGACACCCTTCCTTGGCACTATTCCATGGAACAGGTTGCCCAGAGATGGATGCCTCATCCCTGGAAATCTTCAAGGTCAGATTGGATGGGGCCCTGAGTGACGTGATCTAGCGGGCAGCAACCCTACCTCTGCCAGGGGGGTCAGAACTAGATGATCTTTAAGGTCCCTTCCAATCCAAAACATTCTAGGATTGAATGATCCTGTGCTTGTGAGGCTCAGGTACACGTGAGAAGCTGGATTTCCACAAGTGCTCAGCTCTGAGAGCCAGGGCCAGATATTCAAACAAGATCAGTTGCTTGCAAATTTTCTTTTCCAACTAAA